>CM062262.1:6306851-6330003 GCA_031216405.1 Syzygium malaccense
TTCCGCTTTTAGAAACCAGGAACCGGACCGATAGTCTCGAGAACCGAACCGAACCTGTCAGTCTGGTTCCGGTTTGGGCGGTCCAAGTTGCTCACCCCTAATCGCTCATAATGATTTCGTCGGCACCGTCATGACCACAATAGTTCCGACGTCAAGAGAGGTGATGGGCAGTGGCCAAAAGAAGTCGCCTCTCGACTCGAACTCCTCATGCGCACCATTTTGGTATTTGAGTTGCTGAATTTGGCTTCCATGGTTTTTTTTGTCTCCCTCAAACCTTCATCCAATAACCACAAACGCAGAGATTTTGCTCCCAATAACTTTCTCAATACATGATATCCTTTTTCCAGAAATCATAATGTACAATCCGAATACTACTAATCACTAAGATACATAGACAAGAAACCAGACCAAATTTGAAGCAACACCCGACTTACCAATAATAGCGAGCATTATACCAAATGGGAAGAGGATGGAACTATGTCGACATAGCCATGACAATATGCAACAATCAATCATAATTACAATTAGACACTCCCAGATCATCAGGCATATCGTTTCTGAATTATTGTCACCAGACAGCAAAAGAACGGGAGTCCCGAGATGAAAAGAATTAAACAAGATGGACCTTGAGGTAGTCTCTCCCTATAACGGCCAGAAGTATTGAGAGAACCGGAAACAGAGATCGCTTCAGACTTTGAGTTCGAATCCATCAAAAGAATCAGAACTCAAGGATCTCAACATTGCTGTCGTATTTGCGGGACAGATTACTCAGGGAGACCAAAAACCCTCCTTTCTTTTAAATTAAGGAATGAAAAAATTGGGAGAGAGCATTTACAACAACAGGCGGATTATCTTACAGTGGCACAAAGTAGAGTCATCAAGAATCTAGACGAACTTGCCATTAGGACAAAACTTCTCCTACGCCAAATAGAGAGCTTCCAAATAATCATCAATGTAAGCCAGGCATGGCCAGTGGTCAGTTCTTATTCTAACCAAAGTCGAAGCATCAGATACTTCCATTAGCAAAAGAAGATGGTACCTTGGTGGAAGAAATATGAGGATATGGATGCAACCCATGTTTCTGCTGGTATAGTTGGCATAGGTTTCCCTGTCATCCTCCTCATCAGTGTACTTGAGTTGAAGTGGACCCTCAAAATTGACACTTGCAAGGGTAGCGTCATCGGAAATATCCAGAACAGAATCCTTCCAGATGATATCTTTAATAACTCCGCCGTCTTTCACAAGATCTGAAAGCGGCTCTCCGGTTACTTTTACAACAAAAGGAGCGAGGTACCGTTCACTGGATTGGATCACAGAGGATGCAGGGACCTCCAGTAGCTTGACTGATCGGGTTCCACTGATTGCAGCGACGCCTTTACCTCCATTCAGAGGAAAGGTCTCCCGTCCAAAGTTGGAAGAACCGTCACATGCCTCCCAGAGGGATGTGAACAAGTCAGAGTAATAAAGAGGAACTGAGCTGTCGGGGATGTCAGATGGGGTAATAGCCTTGAGAAACATGTCTTCTATGCCCACAGAGATACTATGCAGCTGTCCCCGAATGATTTGACCATTGGCCGAATTAGTTTCAAGAAAAACATCCACCATCCCAGGAGTCGGTTCTTGAGGTTCTAATTCTATTGTAACAGAAGCTCTAAAGCTATCATCTTCATGGGCACCATTTTCTACAGCATGAACATCTGAGTTAACTTTCTGGACAGAAGAATCATTTTTCTTTGGAGGCTCTCCAAGAAGGAATGGTATGCGAAATAGTGGAATAGACCCATATGGTGCTGAAGAAGAAAACTTGAGTACAGTCGCATATATTGCTGGAAGTGCATCCGCTGCATTTGGATTATCTGAAGGAGAACTAAATCCCCATATCCGACTGAAGGGATCAGATTCAAATCTCAAACAACATGTGATTTTGACCTTAATCCCCGGCATATGTCTAAAATCAGGAATACTTGAGAAATGCCTCCTCAGAGTTCCTAACATTTCTGAAATCTTGGCATCCATAACCCGTAGTGGTTCGAGCTGTTGTTCGACGTTTAACCTTTCAGAAGAAATTGGTTCATCAGAAGTGATGCCAATCACTGCATCATCAAATTTTGGTTCGCTATCCTTAATGCCTACTATAGACTCAACCTTTGCATTTCCAAAACCCAAATTAGCCAAAGACAACGACCACGATTGCTTTACAAGTAAAGGTACCACACGCTCAAGGTGTACGTAAGCAGAGATATTTCTAGATTTCCTAGGGTCATGAGGGAGTCTTGGAGCCTGCACATTGAAAAATGTGTCAGATTCTCCAGATGGAGTCATGGTAGGTAGCTGCTCCCCAAGTTTCAGCAGTTCTCTGAGCTTCTCACCAGGTACGCATACCAACATTCTTAGATAGATCCTGCACAATGCCCATAGCACCATGAGCCCAACATATATTGGATGAAGCTAAGAACATGAAAATAACATGTATCGATCCCACACCCAATTTTATGACACACAGTACAGTAAACAAAACTGATTGAGCTGGAAGCACAGAAAAGGAAAAGAATGCATCTTTTTTTTTATCCCCATACCTTGCATTATCACGAACCTCCAAATCAGGGAAGTAAAGGCAGGTAAATGCGAGGAGACGAGATAGTCTGAGGAACAATCTAGAACTGTGGTGATGCATCATCATTGTCCTACATATTCCAAGAACCTTAATTCCTTGTGACCAAGATCTTAAGCCAGTGTCGGGGCCATGTTTCTTGACAAGGAAAATGACTAAGTTGGTAAGAAGTTCTAGAAGTCCACGAGGGGGGATCGTGATATTTCCAGCAATTTTATCAAATATCGCAAAGTAGGCGACTAGTTTATAATCTACACTGACTTTTGGAAGCAAACGCTCATCTAGTGTCTGGAGCAGTCGCTCTCCCAACCAACAGTGCTTATTACAGCCCAAGAATCTGTTGACAAAGGAAACGATAGTGGGAACTAACTGCTGAAACTCCATAGTCATCTCCACGATCATCCCCTAAAATATGAGAAAGCATTAAAACAATGTGAAAACACCTCGCATGGATGAAAACTTACCATCATTGTGCGATAGTATGCTGTCCAAAGGGGATGGAGTAAGAAAAAAAATCAAAGGAAGATTGACATTATTAAATCAAACACTGTATTGAAGTATTGCTAATACAAATAGTTATTCATAATTCATATATCTTAAACTCATGAATCATCTTCACTTTACAACCACCAAGCAATTCCATTCACTACCTGTAACTGACTCGGTAGTGCATGCAAAGCACTAGAATTAGTAGCCTCAAAACCGAAACTCTAGAAAGAGAATAACTCAGTATGTTATTGGTCCCTTTTTAAAGAAGGAAAAATACTTCGTAGAGCGTATATTCTAAGGTCGTAGTTTTTTTCTGAAACTAGAAGCCGCAATTTATTAAATGTTTCAAAATTCCTTTCAAGCACAAGCATCGTCATCTCCAAGAAAAGAAAGTTCCATTAAACATGCACTCTTTCAGGCAATTAGTGATATACTGCTATGAAAGATAAAAATCATCTCATAAAATTGACCTCTCTCAAGTAGTAACAACAGGCATCCGCTTGAGGTTTTCTTTTCCCTTTTAGTTTTTTCTATGCAAATGCTTGAAATTATCTTTAATATAAACCTGTCATATGAAATCCAGCTTATATGAGTGATGCACGATAAATAGACGTAGAGGCAGAGTATGGCCATAACACAAGGAAAGGAAGAAATGGGATGAAGTGGGAAATCTGAAGCATTACATACCTGCAAAAAACGGAAGATCGTGGATTCCAAAAGCATTTTCGCTTTGATGGAATCATCGACGGAAAGGGAGAGCGTGCCTATTAAGAAATTATACAAGGTGCGAAATGCCACCGCAGTTTCTGTGCTCCATGGAGGCATCCATTTAAAAGCAGATACAGAGACAAGGCCATCCTTGAATAGTTTCACCACAGACAATGAATCCGCTTGCGAGACATCCTCAGAATTTTGGCTTCCAAGACACAATGAGCACAAGGCAAGAAGGTCGAGCTTCAGTGCCTTCACAGCAAGAGGATCAAAAACAGTTGGATAGAAGCTTGAAGCCATATCAACAACCATGTTCTTTCTCTCAACTACACGATTTGACATGCCACTGAAAAATCCCAATAACCAATGAAGGGCAAGCATCCGAAACACCGGATGACCTTGTGCTTCCCTTGAAACTGAGACAAGCCGACAAGCAATTTTATGCTCTTGTCCATCAAAAGCATCTAAGAAACGTAAATACAACATCAGAACCATGTGGCAAAGCACCGGATCATAGGAATAAATCATGCCGAAGAACTGGACCTTCAACATTGAAGCCTGCAACTCCAAAGCAACCGCCACGGGTATTATCATATGCATAAACTCCATCATCCCACAAGGGGTGAGAATTTGCGGCCATTCAAGCAAAAACGCCAGGGCCCTCCTCAGTTCCTTGTAATTCAAAGCCGAAACCTCCCTTGTCGGACCCAACACCCATTGAGGCAAGTTAAACGGAACCAAAGGGACCGAAGTGTTCAAGATCGACACGTCGACCTTACGAGTCACGATATCGTGGATTACCTGAGCGAAGAGCAGAATGTAGCTCTGCGACGCGTGCGTGCGCTCGCTCTGACACAAGCTCCACAGGTGCCCTGCGATCTCGGCCAACAAGCAAGGCCAATTCCTCTCCAGCTGCCTCAAGCACTCGCAGGCCACCGCCCTCGTCTGCCGGTCCGGCCCGTGATTCGGCCGATTGACGATGGCCAGCAGCAATTCGACCAAGCTCGCGAGTTCGCGAGCGCACTGCTCCTCGCCGCCCAAACCGTCCACCACGGAGACGAAGATCGAGGTGGCGGACACCATCACCTGCTCCTTGAGCGCGTACGTGGCGAAGGCCGGATCGAGCGGCGACTGGACGACGGAGCGGAGGGCCTCCACGAGGCGGCCCAGGAGCTGGGCCCGCGAGGCGGGGACGAAGAGGGCGTTGGCGAACTCCTCGAGGAAGACGAGGAGGGAGTGCTTGAGGGCGAGGGGGAGGTCCCGCCGGAGGAGGGAGGAGACGGCGAGGTCGGCGATGGAGGCGGCGGGGTGGGCGGAGGTCCAGGTCTCGCGGCCGTGCTGGAAGTCTTCGATCAGGGACTCCCACTCCTGCGGGGAGAGGGGCTTCAGCGGCGGCTTGTCGGCGGACATGGTCGCCGGCGGGAGAGAGCTCAGGAAACCCTAGCGTCTCATCGGAGAGAGAGAGAGAGGGGAAACTGCAGGAGGTGAAGCTGAGCAATGAGCTTCGACGGAGGAGGCTGCAGAGAGAGAAGGGGGCGAAATCAAGATCCGTTACTGCTCCGCCATGATTGCTCTTGCTCGCGGCCGCGGGGATCAAAATGGCAAAAGAGGAATTTCACCTTCAACTCTTTCTTTTTTTTTCTTTTTTTTAATCGCGGTTAAAAAATGATGGATTTTTATTAGGTTCATTTTTTGTGGTAAGAATATTTCTGCATATTTATCGTTGGATATTATAACACGCGGTACTTCAAAATAATCTCACAACTAAATTCGTTCCCGTGTCGTTCAACCAGCGATGAATATGTGTAAAAAAATAAAAAAACTTTACACTGGCTCGTGAATCTAATAAATATAAAAACAAGAATTTTTAATTTTAAATTTTCATTGGATATGCCGTCAGCATAAAAAAGATATAGGTGATTGACATACGGACGAATTTGATTATATGATTTTCTCTACATAAATATATCGAGTAAAATGATGAATGTGTAAAAGCTTTTTCTCGTTGATTATGAATTTTTTTAACGATTCCATATATTTTACATAGTTTATTTCTGAAACCACATCGCTTTGATCTAAAGTTTCGTAGGAGTATGCTCTAACTTTCATATTTGGCTCACATTTTCTTGTAATCTTGAATTTATACAATATGGATATGTTCTTAATATATGATATAATTGAATAAAAAATAAAGAAAAAGGATCGAACAAATCAAATTATTAAAAGGTGAAAATCCTATATCCATCTACAAAAGGGGGTGTCTGGGGAGAGCGATTACCATGATGATCAGATCTAATGCAAATCTAAGATTACAAAATAAGGGTACATTTGTTTCAAGAAAAAAAGTACTATTTTTGGAAATACTTTCCAGAAAATAATTTTTTAGGAAAATGAGTTCATTTTTCGGTGTTTGGCTAAAACCTAAAAAAGACTCGAAAAGTATTTTCAATTGTTTGGTGAGGAAAATCTCATTGTGAAAATTATCAAAAAATTTTGTATTTTTAAAATTATTTAAAATTATTTGTTATTTTTAAATTATTTTTATTAAGAAAAGAAAATACGTGAATGTTTTCCTTCTTAGAAAGAAAAGAAAAAAATATTAACGTATTCAAGACAAGCAATTTCGAAAAGTGTTTTCACCTTCTTAGATAAGAGAAATTGCTTTTCTAAAATTAAACATGATATTTGTGTAAACCGGAAAGTATTTTCTGTTGACCAAATCATTTTCGGAGAACCAAATGAATAAAAATCCAGAAAACACTTTCACCAAAACAAACACACCCTAAGAAGCATAAATTTTACACGACTATGGTAATGGCGGTTGAAGGACCACTTGTTATAATAGACAACCTTCCTTTGTTCGTGCAATTTAGACAATATTATTTATTTTCGCTCTATTTTCTTTTACATACTTTATTTTTTTTAATCTATTTGAGCAAGATAACATCTTCTCGATGCTATAGGTACTATCCGAGTTTTGATTTGATTTCATCTGATCAATACCATATTAACGAATTGTCTACCAGATAATAGGATAATATCACCCATAATCTTTGTATAATTACTCGATTTTTCAAATTATTCCTGGACCTTTTGTGTTTAAAATAGTTTCTACTTTTACCAAACATTGACCTTCACTCCCCTCTCTCTCTCTAAAGTGACTTTGGTTAGGCGGCGACGGGACATTGCAACGGGACTTGCTTTCTCTCTCTCAATTGTTCGCGCACGATTAAGGCTGTACAGGTTTGGTGCTCCTAGGGTCTAATCCAATAGATGGAAAAGGTTTACTCGTCACTAGACCCGTCAAATGGGTGGATTGAGTCATAAATGATCCGATTTAAATTGACCCATTACCCTATTTATGACTCATTTATGCGTAATGTAATTTTCTTGACCCATACCCAACCCGACCCATACCTCACCCATACTTGATCAGACTCGTATTACTAAAATATTTTCATATTTAATTAAATCTAGGAAAATTCATACTCAAATTGAGATGAGAGTACGAAATGAGTGAGCGCAAGATTGAGTGAGGGCAAGAAAGATGAGTTTAGTTTAAATCAGTTATAAACTCATTTATAACCCATTTATGACCCATTTACGACTCATTTAATACTAATATTAAGACTTTTATCAATTTATGACTCATTTACTAAATATAACTAACCCATTTATGACTCATTTACTAATATACGAGTTAAGAAATGGATTTATGATCTATTTTGACAGATTTACTCATTATCTTAGAGTTTCATGATCACACACCTGGGAAAGGTCCTCGGTCCTCGTTAAGTTTCTGTTCATGATAATGAACAAGTCGAGACTTAAAAGCTTAAATCCTGTTCTAAGGAATATCCTTTCATCTACTGATCCAAAAAGCAGAGGGAAGTCCTGCATCACCTCTGTCAAATTACCAATGTTAACTATGACTAACCATTCTTAGAAAGTTATAACTATGGATAAATTAACAAACCTTTTCGCACGAGGGCAAACCTATGATAATAACTGTACCTTCATATAGTCTCATAAGTCTCATAAGATTCCAAGTCATCTCTAAACAGCTAGGAGCATCCAAGGAATAGACTTGCAAGAGCACAAATATTTTTAAAGTCGGTCCCTTCTTGTGTGGTATGGCAAAAAAAGAATGGTGAAAATAAATCATTCATAAAGCAAATTCAATTGTGTTTGTTTCTCTAGCACAACAAAAGTAATGTTGATTTCAGCAATAGTTTTGCCTATCCTAAAATATGACAAGAACTTGTGGAACTGGTGCTTTTCAATCATGAGAAGCTATAATCTAGCAACTACGGAAAAGTTGACTCCATTACAATGGAAAAAGTAGCATGAATTCACATTACAATAATGAGGAATGGCACATTTCTCTAGTACAAAAACAGGCAGTGTCTTCTTCATCACATAGGGGCACAGTAGCCACAGAACTATTGTCTTCAAAATAGGAACCTGTAACCCTCTATTTCCTAAATTCCCGCGTGAACTAAAGCTACCAAATCTTCTCATATTCGCTTCTTCTCCCCTTCCAAATAATATGTCAATTCTAAATCTTCACAACGAAGGTAAGGGATGAGCTGAGTCTCGCCAACGAGGTGATAAAAAAAATGAAAAGACAACTTAAGCCCATTATCATTTGTGCTAACAATAAAAAGAGGAAGTCCTCTGTAGCAGAGCGTTGTGCTAACAATAAAAAGAGGAAGTCCTCTGTAGCAGAGCGTGAAGTTGCTATGGACAGGAATATCCAAACCGCACAGAGACAAAAGATAAGAGATGTCACAGCTATCACGAATGGGATCCTCTTCATATAGATTGGCATCGATAATTTTCCGTTTTGGCTATTTTCATATGAAATTTTCTTTTAATCTTTATCCTAGAAATTGTTGTTATGAGGTCATTGAGTTTGACATGCATGGAAAAATGCAGTTGCTCATATGGACTGCCTCTAATCTGCATTCTTTTATCTATGTAAGTCTGAGCCAATTATGCCCTTTTTTTATCTCTAGCTGTTTACCACTCTTGAATCTTTATCTTGGACCAAACCACAAGGCCAAAAAAAAAAAACAAGTATAGTCATATTGCTATACGTAATTGAATTTGAGCATTTCGGGATTAGATTGGATTGCGAGCTTTCCGTTGATAAAATAATCGAATCAATTAGATAATGGATGAAAAAGTTATCAGTAGTCAAATTTTGGTCAAGCATTTTCTATCATTTTCTCTCTTCATAACTTAACAGCTCAATCACTCTGCATGGCACTTTCTCTAGCGCACCTCATTTTTCTTTTCCATGGTTTTCTCTCTTCATCTTTGAAACCTTAACACAATCACTTCATAGATACATATATGAGATTAGATAATCCCGAATAATAGGTTAATATAATGTTCGATTAGCTTGAAAATCATATTTTTGACAATTGAGTGACTGCGGTCATCAATGTAAAATCAAATCACATTTCAAAGAGATTGGATTGCGAGTTTTTCGTTAATAAAATTTGTCTGAATCAGGAGACAACTTGTTTTACGCAGGAGTAGAATCGGTGAACATAGACAACGCAGGAGTAGAATCGGTGACCGTAGACGAAGCCAAAGATCTAGTCACATCAAAGGACACGATGGAGTAGAATGGGTTCGTGCCGTATCTTAAAGACACGATGGAGTAGAATGGGTTCGTGCCATATCTTAAAGACAAGCTCAAGCAGAGCGTGAAAGTGGTCCATCCAAGAAAGAAGCCGCGACCAACAAGAAGGACAAGTCCCTGCTGCTGCTAGCAATGGAGGCAGAGAAAAAAAAAAGAAAAGTAATGTAGTAAACATAGAGGTGAACAAAATGGCTATGGTAGATATTGGTCACTGCCAATGATGACGTATTGGAAATACATATGGTGCCGGGCCTAGCTACGCCATGTAGCCTGATCAAAGCCACCACGTGGAGTCATATTACCACGGAGGGTATGCTAGTCAAGCACATTTGTGATGCACGCACGTGATGTTTTATCACGGAATTATCAAATAAGCTTGACCACATTTCAAAGAAATTGGATCTTAAGCTTTTTGTTGATAAAATAATCGAGTCAATAGGATAACGGAAGAAAAAGTTACCACCGGTCAAATTTTGATTAATAACAAATCTGTTAGAAACATGAACGAGGCTCAATATAGAATTTAGCTGCAGTTTCGGCTTTAGATTTAGAGCGGGATGCCAGCAAAATTTAGCTGTTAAATTTTGGATGAGATTAAGATATTTTCTGTTTAAGCTACTCTCTTCGGATGACTGGTTTGTTAAACATGCGGCAAAATTATTGTTATTCGGATGTCTCGCAAAAGAAACTAATACTGCAAGAGAACCGATAGATTAGGGAACGAATCCCAATAGATTTAAATAGATAAATTTAACTCAATTAATTGATCTGAATCTTAAAAAAATAAAAAAGAAGAAAATGCCAAACATGATAACCTAATTAAAGAGCTAGCTACATGAATATATAGAAACGATTGATTAATTTCATGAACGCCATCTCCTTCTACATTTGATGGATAATCAAATAAACTATTATTACCATAATTTAATCCATACCGATTCATAATATAATATATACTGAAAAATCAGCATAAGAAGTTTTTAGTTAATCCAATTACAGTGGCACCTTTGGCATAGTTTCTAAAGTGCTTATGAGCCGACAATCCATAGCACAACCCTTTTTTCATAGATATTTGTATGAAACGTAATTAAATAAGTTAGAATTGTGTTGATTGTGAATATCCATGTCGATTTTATCTATTATGGAAATATTAGGTGCATAAGATAAAAAAAAGTCAAGATGTGTTCCCCTTGAACTTTGTGAAAAAGAAAAAATAAAAATTAATATAAGCAAAATCTATAATTATTGCATAGCTAGGTAGAGTCATGCCTAATGTATATGTAAACATCCTGTACAAATTGACCCGCACATACCCGGCAAGTGGAGGTAATATGTTGTAATTCTGCTTAGTATATCTTACGAAGTTTTTTTCTCTGTCGTTTATATTTTCTTTTACAAATTGACCAAAATTTGACAGCCTGTGAAATTTTTCATCCAACGGCCCATCGAAGCTTTTTCGCACCAACATATAGTTTGCTCCCGTTCTTTTTTACATCCTTTTTGAGAGTTTTTGGGGACAAAAGGGGATGGGGATTGTTATTTAATGACACCAACGGCAACAAATTGACACATGCGCTGTGTTTTAAGTATTGTATTCTTCATTGTGGATCTAGAGTAGTAACTCACACGTCTATGTGATCTGGGCACAGCATTGCACATTCCTTCCGAACTTGTGATCAGGCGAAATTTTTGTACCAAGTGACGGGCACTTTCCTTCGGGCACACATCATATTTGCTTATGACTACACTAACTAGACCATAAACCAAATAGATACATTCTCTCATGCAATCACTTTAGTCACCAACAGATAGGTAAAAGAAACAAGGAAATTATAAAGCAAACACAAATGGCGGTTGTTTTAGATTCTATGACTTTTTCTCTGTTCTGGATTTAAATGACTCCAGAAATGCAAGGACAACTATTATTCATCGCCGTTGAGTCATTACAGAACTTATAATACCAAAATAAATCAAGAACAACGAATTATTATATATAAACTTATATCTGCTATAAAACAATCACTTTAAAGAGGGGAAGAAGGTTAGCTTGCGAAGGTTAGCTTGCAAATATTAGCCATCCAAATCAGCTCTGTGGATACTGTGTGAACAAGGCTCTGATTCCGTTAATTAATAAATCAACCATTATTCATGGCTGTTTGAAGGCAACTTTCCCTTCAGCTATTGCAAAGTCAAGTTCCAATATTATTCCTCAATTGGACTCACACCAACTTCTCAAGAGCAATGGCATTCCTGATAAGATAATTAATAGTTCGAGATCCCAAGGTCGACCACAATAATTGTAAAATGCAACCTCCCTTAGGTACCGATGGGGAGGTCTAACAACTCCTTTCAATTCTCTCTGTCAGCAAAGCGTGTTTATCGGGTTTGTAAATGTCGCAAAAGAACAATGTTGTGTATGCAGTCCAGAACCTCCGAGAAAATTAATCAGCAGAAGATATCGTTGCGTTGGCGAATGATAATGGATGACAAAACTTGCAAAAAATAGAATTGTCACGTCGAGTAGATACTTATCACATAATATCACAACAACTTTGTCTAATGGCTAAAGAGAAGATGACTTAATGGGGTCCGAAGACCCACTTCCAACGCAAAACTCCGCAAGTAGGGACATGCCTCTATTATGAGAGTCAGCAGAAGTAGGCTCACATCTTTCAGTCCAGCAACTTAGAGCCAATTGCTCGACATTTGTTAACTCAGGCAATTGACGATTCCACAGTCCCTTCTTGCGACTGGGGTTAAGTTCCATCTCATACAATAAGTCTGAGGTGCTGAAACCAAGGTTGCTTAACCAAGGTAGTCCACAAATGCCTCCATCTTTGAATGAAAAGAAGTTTGTGTTTATCTAGATGTCAATTGGAACAATACATGACCTAGAATTTTGTCTGGCAGATAGCTAATCCAAGCCTGTGGACTGAGATTCACTGACAAAGGAAAAAGGGAGAAAAATTGAGTGAGCAAGCAAAATTATGGAGATAAGATTGAGGGAAAACCCGAAGCATCAAAGTTCATTGGCATAGAAAAAAATTCAATGTTTGCAGAATAACTGAAAGACAATTCCAACTTCAAGGTTGAACGAAAAAAATAGTAAGTGTTTTAGTGTTGATGGTAAGATGATATGCATTCCGATGCTCCCACATCTAAGAAAAAGATTACCTTTTGCCATGAGAACCAATTTGTGCTAATCTAATACATGAATACCCAGAGGAAGAAAGAAACGTGCATCCTTTGCTCAACGGGCGCACACACACAAATGCCTTCTTCTATGAAAAACTAGCTCCAAGCTCACATGGAAGTTTTACAGTAAAATTCGTTACATTGTCATTGTCATGAGAATCTTCTTCAAAAGTAAAACGTTGCAGAATTTAAAAAAATCTTTCCCATGAAGTGTGGATGAGGCTCCCGGGCTACCAAGAAATCATTAGTGTGAACTTTGACTTCAGGTAGCTTTACCTCAAGCCATCGTTTGGCATGTCCTCTTGCTCTCTTCGATAATTTCAACTCTTGAAGTGAGGATGGTCGTCGCTGGGTTGCCTATGTTAATCACTGTGTAGACACCTATTTTTGAATTGCCCAAAATTAATTGCACAAAATTTAGGAATTAATGTACTTAATTCCTAAGCAAAAAAATATTTCAATTTAAAACGCATTGCATATAGAATTAGGCACATTTACATTAATAGGGCTTATTAGAACATATTTTGTTAATTAATCCTTAAAAAAATGTAATAAAAAAAAAAATCGGATCGGGCCGGACCAAGGCCGGCCCAGCCCGCCCCTTCTCCTCCTCGCTTTTTTTTCCCCCCGCGCGCGGATGGGCCCAGCCCGGCCCAACTCCCCTCTTCCTTTTCTTTTCCCCGCGGCTGGGCCTGGCCCGGTCCCTCCCTTCTCCTTCCTTTCCCCCACGCGGCAGAGGGCCGGCCTAGCCCACTTCTCCTCCTTCTTCCTCCCCCCCGCCGAGCGTCGCTGTCCTTCCCCTGTTCGCGATCGTCACGCCGACGCACGGCGGCGCCGCTCCTCGCCGTCGCTATCTGGCCAGAGGAGGGCCGAGACAAACACGCACAGGGACTGGCCATTAATGGCCAGTCCCGTCCCCCCCATTTCCCGGGCTCTCTCTCTCTTCTTTTTCTTCTGCTCGCATTGAATCGGCCCCTCCTCTGCACCGGCCTAAATGGCCGCGAGGTCACAGGCCAGAATAGGCCGGTGCAGGCCGTCGTCACGCCGACGCAGAGGAGGTCCGTCATCGTCATCGTCATCGTCGCCGCCGGCTATATAAGGCCAGACAGAGAGAGAGAGGGCGGTCGGCCAGTTTTTGGAGGAGGCCGGCCGGCGAAACAGTAACAGAGAGGGAGACACAGAGAGACACAGAGAGAGCTAGAGAGAGAAAGGGAGCCCCCAGTGGCCACCGCGCCTCATCCGTCGATCCCCGCCGCCGAGCCGACGGCGGCGACACAAACACAGAGAGGGTAGAGAGAGAAACAGAGGAGAGGGAGACTGAGAGAGAAGAGAGATAGCAAAGAGGGAGAGAGGGCAAACCGAGGCCACGCCGGAGCAAGAGAAGAGCCAGCAGTGTCGCCGTCGCCCCCCTGGCCGGCCGGAATCACCCAGACACGCCGACGACCGGCGAACCCCCCCGGCCGAGAACCTCCTCTGTTTTCCCCTGTTTTCGCACGCGGTTCGGCCGGGACTCACGTCGGCCGATTCGCGCGATTTCCGGCCCATGCCGTCGCCGGTCCCGGTCCCCACTTGCATTCGAACCTCAGCCGCAGCCGTCGGAGCCAAACACGCCGCCGGAGGAGGTCGAAATCGGCTGATTTCCGCCACGCCCGCCAGGTGTTCGACGAATTGCCCCCAGGTAAATCGATTCTGATTCGGTCGCCGGCCGGCGAACCGGTGGCCGGACGGCTAGCCAGGCGGTCGGCGACGTCGGTGGCGGCCCCAGGGGTCGATTCGGATGGTGGCGCCGGTCTGGGTCGGCCGGCGGACGGCCGATTTTGGCCCCGCCGGCGTCTTCCCCTCCGCCCGCGGTTCTGTTGATCGGGTCGGGTCCGACCCGAATCGACAGATCCGACCCGGGTCAACGCCCGAGTCGGATCCGTTGACCCGGGTCGGTTCCGCCCGACCCGGATCAGCCGATCCGACCCGGGTCAACGCCCGGGTCGGATCCGTTGACCCGGGTCGGTTCCGCCCGACCCGGATCAGCCGAACCGACCCGGGTCAACGCCAGGGTCGGGTCCGTTGACCCGGGCCGGACCCGACCCGACCCGGTTTATATTATATTATTATTTTTTTTTTTAAAAAAAATTTTAAAAAAAAAATTTTAAAAAAAATTTTAAAAAAAAATTCTAAAAAAAAAATTCTAAAATTTTTTTTAAAAAAAATGTTTTATTTTTATTTTATTTTATTTTCTTTCTGTATTATTATTTTTTTTTTCCGAAAAAAAAAAATTTTTCAAAAAAATTTTTTTTTAACAAAAGTTTTTTTTATTAGGTGGGTTATTTAAATGTTTTAATCCATTGTTATATTATTACGCATGTTATTGTCTTATTTAAATTAGATAAACCTGAGGTTGTGTTAGTACTTTGCATGTGTTTTTCACTACTGTTGTTATGCATGTTTTTAATACAATTGCATGAGCTGTTGTATTTTGAATGTCATCTGACTTAGTTAAGGTTAGAACCTTAGGCTGCATGAATTGTCGTGTTCCTGACTGCTGATCGTTTCTGATTATGCACTCACTTGATCACCTCACATGTTAGGAGAAAGGTCCTAAAATCAATCCAAATTGCCTGACAAATGTTTTCATGAAATGAACAGGATAGAAAGGTACCGAAAGGGCATTAGTTATTTAACTAATGTAATCAAGTCCCCGAACCCAGTTAATCTCTGATTCGTAGGAATAGGGCGATTCTCCCGTTACCCTATTTAGGTTTCTAATCGACCTACCCCAAATCGATTAGTGGCGACTCCTTGGTATAAACCATCTGCATGTTAAAAACTTAAACCCTAAGTCGCGATATGGTATGGGCTTGGGAGAGCCCGAGTTAAGTCCTGAACCTAGACTTAGCACGTACCAGACGAGCCCTCCTTCTTTTTGCATGTCGTCCTAAAAAGAGGCTCGGGAGAAGTCGGTCGCGACACACTGAAACAGAAATTTTACTGCCTAATGCCAATGCAAGACAGAACTCCTAAAAGGAAGTAAATGTACTCCATTTATCAACACATCGAAGTTATACCAAAGTACAAATTTCAAGGCAACTCTTGTGAATTGCCATGCACAGATAAGCAAATATTATTAAATTTTAATAGTGACATGGTTTGGATTCTATTCCATCACAACAAATCGACAACTGAATGGAGTCAGAAGACCCACCTGCAACACAAACCTCTGCAAATAGGGACAATGCCTTGATTAAGAGAGATAGTGGAGGGGGACTATTATCTTCATATGCTACATGGCTGACCTCCAATTGCTTGACAATGAATTTTTCAGGCAGAAAATGAGACCTTAGGCATCCCAACTGAATCAAATGCAGGCAATGCAGCATCATTGGGGAGGAGGGTAACAGAAAACAAATGAATAAAAATAAAGTCTGAAACTAGATATTAGTTGATCTTTACACATAGTGGACAAGAAAATTCATAGTTCGAGAATCTACAAACGAGAAAAACACGATGAAACCCAAGACATGATCACATGCACTCATTCCATATTCTCTAACCAATGCAAAGCTCAAGTAGCAGGGGGACATTGTCTATTCAACGGAATTTCTTTTGATGTAGAGGTCCTCGAAATATCTAAAGCCAACAGAGCTCAAATTAAGATTATTGAGACCTGAATCTCACGGTGAACCTTTGCATCAGCATCTACAATTACCTCATGACCCAATAGATAAGGTGACCGACTAGGGCATAAAGAGCAGGATCCAAAGAACACCTGGGAATCAAATTTAGTTCAAGCACCTTAACTTGCTTCGACAGTGCAAACTCAATCCGCCGGTTGATGCAAGACTGAAATTCGACATTCAGGTAAAAGGACAACCTAAATCTATGTGAAGGGCGGTGTCCTCTGTAATTATTCTACCGTTACAAAACATTATCCACCCACTCCATATATTTCACCCTCACGAATCCGGATTAGCTCTCATCTCGTGGAATGAATTAGAGCCCATTCATATCAAGGTCACTCACCAGAGTTTGCAATTAGTTGCTTGTGCTTCTTTAAATGTCAATATAAACAGTGTAAGACACATAATTTCATCCGGCAGACAACTGATTCAATCCTTTGAATTGGGATTCAATTCCCCTAGAAAAAGAAGAAGAAGAAGTTAAAGAAAAATCTCCACTTTCAAACCGCAACGGCAAAGAGAATACTGAATTCAGCGAGAAAAAACCGTTCTTTTTGCTCCGTCAGACAAAATATCCAACCTAAATTTTCCCAGTATGCTAATCTAAGGCGCAACGAAATTTGAAAACATCTCTAAAAAAGAATGAAAGAACTCGGGGGCAATCGAAGAGAAAAAGGCAAGACCAACTCTTGAAAGATGAAAGATGATAGAAAGAAAGTGGTAACCTTTGCTTATCTAGCCAGAGACAGAGAGAGAGTTCCTTCTCCTGAACAACTAGTTGCAAGCTCAAAAAACGAATATTTATTCAGGCAATTGGTTACCTACTGGTCTCTGAATTCGGATCTAGAGCGAAGCGTGCATTGAGAGCGCCAGTGGAAGAAAGAACTTGCAAAGATATGGGTTTTCCGTGTGGATTGCCACGCATCCGGTGGATGTTAATCACACGACGTGTCACAATGAATATATATACGTATATCTATTCGTATATAATATAATATATTTACTTATTAATTTATTGGTATATATATATATATATACCGGAGCTCTCCATGGGAAATCCATCGGGAAGCTGAATTTGGCCAAAACTGAAGCTGAATTTCGCCGGCGTCTATGGATTCTCCCTCTCCAAAGAGGCCCCGCGCTGAGTTTGAATCCAAATCCGACGACAAGGTAAAGAATTCGCCTAAAGTTTCGATTTTTTTGAGCTCGGAACTTGTTCTTCACGGTAGGCTGCACCTCTCTCTGCTCGCTGAGGGGAGGGATGCACGTTTC
Source organism: Syzygium malaccense (assembly GCA_031216405.1). Taxonomy (NCBI): domain Eukaryota; kingdom Viridiplantae; phylum Streptophyta; class Magnoliopsida; order Myrtales; family Myrtaceae; genus Syzygium; species Syzygium malaccense. The sequence continues at coordinate 6,324,454 of CM062262.1, forward strand.
TTTTCCTTGTGGCTATGCCCGTCGTAGATCATTGAAAATCTTCAGTTGAATGTACTGGCTGATTGGGGCAGCGGTTGTGTAAATTAGAATGTACGTTATCTCGTCGCCGAAGCTTTGATCTCCGAGGTCTTTTAGCTGCTTTTGCCATGGATTCGGTGTTGGTGTGCCAAAGTTGGGTTTTTTTTTTCGATTTTTGATGTTGAATGTTCCCTGCTCTGCTCTCCCTCATTCTTATTTCCAGGTTTTTCTTACTTGGTTTGTTTTTTTCTTCTGGTGAAACTCAATCTAGGATCGGATCAGCCGTTTGCCCGAAGAAGTTGTGGGCCGTATATTATCTTGATTGACATTTAGAGAAGCACAAGCGACTTGTGTTCTTTCCAGGAGATGGAGACACTTGTGTACTTCTCTGGTCACCGACCTTGATTTCGACTGGTTGGACTTGTTGGAGAAGATGGAAGATAACCCCGAATTGGCAGAAAAGGAGAGGGCGATGTACGTGAATGGATGGACAATGTCGTGCATCGTCAAAGTGGAGGAGACCACGCTTTATGTAGATTTGCGATACGCTTTGACATGAATATCTCATATAAGTCTCGCATCGATTGGTGGATTAGGTTTGCATTGGCAAAGCAAGTTAAAGTTCTCGAACTAGATTTCGAGCCCATGTGTCCCAAGGATTTTAATCCTGATTGCGACCCTAGTCGCTTGCCATATCTGTTAGGGCGTGAGATACTTAGAGAGATGATGATGTAGGCTGTTCGCAGAAGGCGTCAGGTCGGAGTAATTTTGGCTTGAGCCTTCAAGTTCTTGGCATGTCGGCTGTAGGTATCTCGAAGAGCTCTCCTTGAATCGAGTAAGTGTGGAGGGAGAACTCATAGAACAACTGCTTGCCAACTGTCCGGTTCTGGAGCGATTGATTTTGGAGAATGCTTGTATTTTGAATAGGCTTAGAGTTTCTGGCCAATCACTGAAGCTGAAGTGCTTGCGCATAGGATGTTGTCAGGATCTTCAACGCGCAGAGATTTATGAGACGAATCTTGTGTCCTTCACTTACATAGTAACAGGAGAGGAAATTCCATTGTCTTTGGACAAGGTTCCCCAGCTATCCGAGGTGTCTGTTGAAAGATCTAGTTTCGAACGTGTGCATGTGACCATGTCTCAGCTTTCAAGTCTTTCTTGTCTGCAGATTCTCAAACTTCATTTTTGCCCACCACTCCATGTAAGAGCACTGACTGATTTTCATAAGGTTTCCTAAGTTACTTCCTTACTATAATCTGGGTTGCCTTTGATTCCCTCTTTAATAAACAGGAACCGTGTGGACTCATCAATTGCCTAAGCTAACAAGTGTCAAGCAATTGGAACTGAGAGTTGATGGATTTGGAGATGCGAGTCTACTTCCGTTGACTCTCGTGATCGAGGCATGCCCCTGCTTGCGGAGTTTTGTGTTAGAGGTGTGTTTTCAGGCCTCATCTAAGTCTTCATCTCTAGGCATTAGATAGACATAGTAAGATTGAATATAACAATCCAAGCCTCTGTTGAATTTTACTTGAGCCTCTGCTAACGGGTGAGTTGTAACACCATGATTAGTATCTACTCGTTGTGACAATCCACAAGGACGTACTTTATTTTTGCAAGTTCTCTCTTCCACTGGCATTTTTTTAATGCAATGATGTCTTCTGCTGATTAATGATATACTGCACTCTTCTTTTGCCACAGTTGACGGGCCCGATGGACATGCTGTGTAGGCAGAGAGAATTGATAAGAGTCGTTGGACCTTCCTATCGGTACCTAAAGGAGGCTGAATTTAATAATTATGGTCGACCTTGTGATTTCGAACTAGTAAATTACCTTATCGACAATGCGATTGCTCTTGAGAAGTTGGTGGTTAATCCTTGTGATGAAGAATATGGCTCTGATGGGTTGAAAAAAGTGAAGGAACCTAAAGAACGGGCTTTGCAACAGCTCAAGGGAAAGTTACCTTCCAAGATTGATATGGTGATTAATTAACAGCGAGGCTATTATTTTGCAGCCTAATCATTGTTATTTTATTTTACTGCAGTTTATTTATCAAAGATTTGTTGTCTCTGACTTTATTTTGGATTTATAAGTTATGTAATAAATTCGAAGGCCATGGATAATGGAAGTTCCTGCATTTCTCGAGTCATTTCAATCCAGAACAGAGAAACAGTCAAAGAATCTAGAACACCGGCCATTTGTGTTTGCTTGTTTGACTTCCCTCTTTATTCCCCGAATCTGTTGCTGATTAGAGTAGTAGTATGAGAGAACACATTTATTTGGTTTATGGACTATGTAGTGTAGTCGTAAGGTAACATGCTGTGTGCACTGTCACTTCGCCTGATCACGAGTCGCGAAGGAGTCTTACAATGCTGTGTTCATGTGAGTTACTTCTCTGGATCCGTAATGTTGTAGGATCCATTACTTGAAAAATAACACACAGGTCAATTTGCAGCGGTTGGTGTCATTAGATGCCAATCCCCACCTCTGGTATTCCCAATCCAAAATCCAAAAAAAAGAGGCTTCTATTGGAACATTAGCATAAGCACACAGGATACGCATATATAAAACATGAATTCAGAATTGAGAGTAACTCAATCATCAATCGTGATTCTAGGGAAATAATTGTTCAATATCAAAATCCAACTAATAGTGTCCAAGAAAAATTAGAAAGTTTACATAACGGGGCATCATTATTCAACATCACTATCTAGTTGGAAGGAATTAGAAAGTGTATATGGACATCATTGTTCAATATCACTATCTATTGGGAAGGAATGACACTCCCTCAAAATGTCAGAAAGTACTGAAGATCTGCAGAAATCGATCACATCTCATATTAGTTGTTGGAATCAATACACTTATGAACTAATCTATCAACAATGATATAATAAATAAGAGGTTTTTATTGCATATGCAATCAGTGAAAAGTTTGATTTACATAGACCATCGGATGCATGCCAAAAAATTTGTATCTCCAACAGTTTATTTAGATTTAAATATATATAGCCTACGAAATACATAAGGCTATCTCAAAGCCGCTGCATTTGTGCCACATACGAATGAAGGCAGAGACTGTCCAACTACTTAAATAGAAGTTATCCACCAGACAACAAGCCATTGAAGTAATAATTGAACTCAACTAATATATCATCTGGCCACAGCTTACAAAATAAATTAAAAAAACAGTAATTTAGATTAGTACAATCATCTACAAAATTCAGGCATATCACCATTTACCAATACAATTGAACGGAGGAGGTTTGTGTCTCCATCGGGCCGGAGGAAGCTCATAGGACTCCTTGTGGCAGTGTAACAATAATTACTAGTTTAGAACAAATTCAACTCTAAAAACCATACATAAACCCGAATTTCAACAAAAACTTACTTAAATCCATACTCTTGTAGAGCCTGCTGCATCTCCCGAGCTACCTCTACCTCGCGGCACTTGATCTCTACACGGCGTAGGCGCCCACGGTGGTCGAGCTTCTCCAAAAGCTCGATGACCGCATGGACCTGCTCCACATTGTGCAATAATAGACACTGCTTGCTCGTGATCTCCTTTTCCACTCTTTGCATCCTCAATATGCCCGCATCATGGCTTTGCTTGGCGGCACAGAGCAAGTATCGCTTGAAGGAGAGACAACAAAGATGTTATGGATAGGACATAATCTACATAATCATCAAAGATCAAGATCAGTACTTGCTTCCTGTTTAGGGCACGGTTGTTCCGACGCTTGGCTTGATCGTACTCAGCTTTGGCCTCTCTGAACTCCTGTTGGGCCACGAGTAGCTGCTGGGCAAGTACGGGCGCCATGCCGAAGAGGCCTGGTCTGCCAAAATTGAGGGGACAGTGATAAGGAGAAGAGAAATGAAATGACCATGGAAAACAGAGAGAACGACAGTTCAGATTAAGAAACTCAATCAAACATAGGTCAGAAAGCTTTTTAAACCCAATTTAGGTCCATAAATATGTGTTAGGACAATAATTCCTTCGATATTTTATTGATTTATTGCGTCAATTAATGAAAAGGGAAAAAATCACCAAAAACCTCAAACTTTGTCACTTGTGACACATTTACCCCAAACTTTTTTTATAACACCAAAAACCTCAAATTTTACTATTTGTGACACATTTACCCTAGTGTACATTGTCTATGGGCATTTTCGTCTTTTTGCTTTTTCTTTTTTTTTTTACTTTTTTTTCCTTTCCGACGGCGCCAAGTGGATCTATTGAATCGGTCTCCAATCCCTACAAATTTGCATTCATCAATTAATATAACGGTGAATTTAGTGAGAAGATAAAAGGTAAGAATAATAAAGAAATATGCATGATTGTCTTACTTATCATACACGAAATGATATTGTGATTTTAGGATGAATGCTCTTATTTTTTTAATATATGTATACACATATACTGATCCGGTCTGGATGGGCAATCCCATGCCTTGAATCGGGAACTAGATTGTCTCCATGGGAACCGCTGGATCTAGGCTAGTCTGGTCCGATTTGGTTTCAACGGTTCCTAATTTCTTTGCACATCCCTGACTCTATTTCTCTAAATCTAAAGTGACACTGGTACCGCGGCGAAGAGACATCAGGGCTTTGCTCCATCGCTCTCAACTGTTCCACCTTACATTTTGTTCCTTACCTTTTTTTCTTATCATTTTTTTTATTTTGTAAATTTTTCTTATTTGTTAAACTTGAACTTCAGGTTGGGCCAAAAACAACTTCAATTGTAATTTTGAAATAACTTGTGATCTTTTTTTCTACCTAAATATTACAAACCGCCACTTTTATAGTCATATGAAGTGGAGGATTTGATTGCACAAACTATACAAATCAAGGACTTAAATAGGGAAATTAAAAAAACTTAAGAGATAATGACATAAATAATTTCTAAATTTTGATCAAATTGTAAAATATGGTCCATGAAATTTAATTTGTTCAATGTGACCTCTGAATTTTAGCTCAATATTTACTGTAATTTTTAAATTTTTAATTTACTCAATGTGGTCTCCAGACTTTTGATACATATTCAAATTAATCCTCGAACTATATGAAAAATTTCAATATCATCCTTTTATAAATTCAAGTTTAGGGAAAATATTGAATATTTTTCATATAATACAATGATTATGTTGAACATGTATCAAAAGTTTAGGGATCATACAGAATAAATTGAAAATTCAGAGACGACATTGTACATTGAGCTAAAATTTAGGGATTATGTTGAACATATTAAAAGTTTAAGGATCACGTTATGCATTAAATTAAAGTTCATGAATTATTTATGTCATTTTTCCAAAATTAAAGGACTAAATTGTACATTTGAGCCACCCGCCTGGGTGGCGCTGCTGGAGCGCGCACTCTTCCTCTCGCAAAAGGTTGAGTGTTCGAATCCCGGGCGCCGCAGGGTGACTTAACCGGTGGCACGTGTGTGGTGGCTAGCACGTGTCGCCCCCAGGGTTTACTCCCCGGCTGTCGGCCGTGCGGGGGTTCCCTGGGTTATCAAAAAAAAAAAAAAATTGTACA
>CM062262.1:6930203-7104775 GCA_031216405.1 Syzygium malaccense
AGTAAACCGATATTGTAAGATAATCTTACGAAGTCCATCATTGCTCATTTAAGTTTTATCACTCTTAACTACAGAATCTTTCTTCACAAATGAAACGGTTTGCACTAAATGTTCTTATCTATTTCCTGCAATGCACAAATGTTGGTATCTCCTGAACTTCAGCTTCATCATCCACAATTAGCATAAGTAACTTCACTGAAATATTGCAAAAAATAAAATTAAAAATGAAGTCATGGCTCATACTGATGCAGCAACTTATCAAATACCAGAGCAAATAACTCCCGCCAATGTTCAAACATATGTGCTCAGTATCAGGTTTGATCAAATAGTAGGTTACCCAGAGAGAGAGAGAGATAGAGAGAGTCTTACAACATTTCTTATAGCCCGTTTACCCCTTTTCTGCTTTCCAGCAGCTTCCTTTTGCTCATTCCCCTCCTCTTCTGTTATTGAGAAACAATTTTTTTCAAAATTAGCCGACGCCGCAAGGCACTTGTTAAGCACCATACATAACTTCATGTCAAGTTGCGGAGTACGTCCAGACATCCTCCCATTTTCCGTTGGAGTTCTCAATCAATGCCACTCGACACGCTCATTAAGCAAGTAACAATCTCGAAATTGTCAAGCTCAGCACAAACTCAAAAGGAAACTAGAGCCTCACCTCAAGACCTCGCACATGGAGCCAGAAGATATCTACGAAGAACGAACGAGAAAACAAAAGAAAAAAAGAAAAAACGAAGGAAATAACCATAACCAAAAGCAAGCAACGACGCACCGCTTCTCAGCTCGCGCGACAGCGAGCGCGAGTACTCCACAACCGCGTCTCTGGCTTCTCGCTCGAGAGCCTCGACATCGACCGGACCAGCCTCTCCGCCACCGTCCTCTCCGTCCCCATCGCCTCCGATCTCGACGCCGGAGAACTCGTCGCCGGCGCAGCGGGGTGGCGAGCGCGGCGGGGCGGAGCGAATCGGGGCGCTTCGGCGCGGAACGGCGACGGCGACGGAGAGACGCGAGGAGAGAGAAGCGGGAAGGGGGAGAGCGGGAGGCCGAGAGATGGAGGTCTTGGGGCTGAGAGAGCAGGCGCTGAAGGCGAAGAGCTCCAGAGCTGACATTGCTGAGCGAGCGAGCGCGCGGGGGCGGGGGTTTTGGCCGTTGCTTCGGGAGGCGAGATGATGAGACCGGGGGGGTTTATCCCACCTTTTTTTCTTTTTGTTTGTCGCTTTTTTTTTTTTGGTTTTTCTGATAAACTTGTGCTTTTTTTCACCCTTTTTTTTCTATTTTACTCTCAAAATGAATTTTTACCTTTTTATATCAAATTTTGCTATGCGCATGTTTTATTTCTATTTATTTTTTTATTATTAAGCATTTGAAATTTATACAATATGAAAATATTTCTTTAAGAATTTATATATAATTATTTGGGATAAATACACTTTTCTCTTTTTTGTTCGAAGGAATAAATACACTAGAAGTCATAAAACTTATTATGAAAGTGCAATTGAGTTATAAAACTTTTAAGAAGTGAAATCACGTCCTAAAATTTGTCACAAAAGTGCAATCGAATCCTAAAACTTTCAAAAAGTGCAATCAAGTCATAATACTTATCACGAAAATGCAATTGAGTTCTGAAAATTTCAAAACGTGTAATCAATAAAAGGACTTGATTGCACTTTTTTTAAAGTTTAAGGACTCGATTGCACTTTCGTGACAAGTTTTCGAGCTTTCAATGCGCTTATCCCTAATTATTTCTTTAATTTTTAAAATTTAACTGATGCTTTACATTTTTACAAAATTATAAAAAGTTACGTTTTTTGATTTTTCAAAAGTCCGAACAGACATTTAACCCACTGGGCTACATGCCCAATGATAAAGAAATTGGATCGAGTGGGGACGTTTCAAAATTAGAGTAGGACACACTGAAAAAAAAAATCCAAACACACATTTATAGACTTATTAGAAAGATAAAAGGGGAAAAAAACAATAAATCTGTCAAATCCTTTTTCCCACTAGATACTCCCATCTAAAAAAGGGTTTTTTTCCGAAAAATTTTTGATGCGTTTGTGATTGCTCTATGTTTGAAGACGGTATTTAGGGAGCGATTCGTCCATTATAAGCCGCGGCTAGCAAGCGGGACGCGACGCTGACAAGGCCATTCGCATTCCAGCCTCACGGACCCCCATCGATGCGGAACATAACGCCCGCTTCCTCCTCAATCCGCACTTGCCCAGGCCCGAGTCCACGGGAGTCCAAGAAACGGAGACAGGTCCAGAGATCACCTCGAAGGCCCCCGCCGGGCCTGGGCCTGGGCCACGTTGCCCCGGATGAGGTCGAAATGGAAGGAGCGAGTTCTGCACGAGGACGTCCGAGTCGCGACGGGACCGAGACCAGGCCTTGATGAGGGCGTGGGCGAAGGTGCAGCGGTCGTGAGAAGGATGGGCGGTGGCAGAGCATCCGGTTGCGACGGAGCGAGGGATTCGCAAGAGCGGGTTCTGGAGGTGGGGTTGGAAAGGAAATGGAAAAAGAGGAGAGAAATTCGAAAGAAGCGATGGTGTAGCAGTGATGGGTCAGGAGGTATATCTCGAATTAAGAAGAAAGAAGAAGCAGCAGCAAAAAGGTAACGAAAAAGGTGTAATATAGCGTCGCCTGAGAGATTCGAACTCTCGCGGGGAAACCCCATGTACTTAGCAGGCACACGCCTTAACCACTCGGCCAAAGCGACACTTGTATTATTGGGATCTTTTCAAATAATCTAGTATTAAAATCCTTCCAATGCGTCCTGCGAGTTTCGAATGTAAATTTCACGGTTTCCTTAAAACCTGAATGATATGTTCAGATTTTGCGAAAAGATCGAAAGTAATGGTGTTTGCAAGCGAGAAGGCGTAGTAATGCAATCGGTGATCGAAAAGCAAAGTAAAGATGGCGTGCAAGAAGCACTAGGTCTTAATTCAATCCGAGAACATGTAAGAACCATCCTGGTCGATTTCATCCGTAATGCTATGCTTAATTCCTAATGAATAACGGGTAGGCTTTAGTTCCCATCCGCCATCCGGTTCTACCCACAAAAATCAAACCAACTAGGTCAGTTGAAGGTGAAACGGGCTTCGGGACCAAGTTTAAGCAAAAGCTTTTTCAAAACATTGTTCTTTTTTCACGCAATATGACCTTTAACCAACGCATTAAGTAAATTCTAAAATTACACATCGATCATCATCGAATCAGATCAAAAAGTGCCATCTCATTGCTAAGCTTTAGTTGATCTTATCGAGTCGGCTCAACCCGGCATATGCATCCTATACATCCATCGGTGGTTTGTTGGAGTATTCACTTGCTTACTTTTCAACCAATCAACGGACGGCAAATGACTTGATTCCAACTCATTTCCCTTTCGCTCAATTTGAAACCCAATTCCCTTCCTATTTCGTGACAAAAAACTGGTGAACTTTTAGCTTCTTACAAAGGTTGTTGGGACATTCGAGACACGTCGCCCTACAAGTCCACGAACGGACCCTCACATCACCATCCCCACCAAGAGCTGTAATTCAGCACGGAGTATCTCCGTGGGCCCGCGGCGGCCCAACAAGATTTCAACTTTCGGTGGCGCTCACATCAAACCCCGTGCCCATTTCCGTCATTTCGCCTCCAGCCCAGAGAATCTCTGGACCTGGTGCTGAATCTCCCGGCGCTCTGACACTCGCTCGGGATTGCGTCAGCACTCACGGGAGCGCCGCGTCGACAAGTCGGCGCTCTCTGATTGGACCTCCCTCGTCCTTCTTCATCCTACGTCAGCTCAAAAGGCTAACATGAGCTCCACGTCCCTCCCCACTAGGAACTCGCCACGTGAACAGCCCGTCCTTTTCCCGCTGCGCACGTTAGCAGTTTTCTAGGCCAGTGGAGGAAACATAATTTGGCTCAATATTTAAAAAAGGATAATAACACAATCAGTTTTTAAATTTTGGTCCAATATATAATTTAATTTATAAATTTTTAATCTATTCAATGTAACTCTTGAACTTTAGTCAAATATTCAATATGATCCCTAAACTTTTAATTTATTTAATATGGTCCATAAACTTTTAGTACATGTTCAATGTCGTCCTTAAACTTAAATTAATGAAATGACTATATTGAACATTTTCATATAGTTTAGAAATTAAATCAAACACGTATCAAAATTTCAGGGATGACATTGAATAAATTAAACGTTGAAGGAGTACATTGCATATTGGATCAAAATTTAAAGATTGTATGTGTCGTTTTCTCTTTTAAAAACTCTTGCATAAAATCAACTTATTCCTCTCTATTTCTTACACAAAAGATAAATAATTTGAGAACATTTACTTAAATTTTGCGGTTAATATCATTTAGAAAAATGAGTTAACAAAAAAATATTACCAAAATATTCTTTTATTTAAGTTGAGTATATTAATAATGAAAGCAAAATTCATTTGATTCATTTATTCCAAAGGGCAAATGCGGTTAAAATTTAAAATATCGTGATATTTAAAATCAAAGGGAAAATGACTCGAACAGTCTCTGAACTTTGGCCAACGTGTAATTTGATTCTTGAATTTTTAATTTGTTCAATATAGTTTATAAACTTTAGCCTAATGTTTAATGTGGTTCATGAACTTTTAATTTGTTCAATGTGATCATTGAAATTTTGGTACATATTTAATATGGTCTCCGAACTATATAAAAATTTTTAATATTATAAATTAAAAGTTTAGAAATTGAATTATACATCGGATTAAAGTTCATAGGCTGTTCGAGCCATTTTTCCAAAATCGAAAGAGCCGAAGCATCGTCACTTGGCGCACGCGTCGCGGCAAAAGACCGCTGTACCCCCGTAGGGAGCGCGAATAACGCCAATTCTGATCCCGTCTGCGGCTGCGGACATTTCAACGCCCACCGGACGGCATTCCCAAAGCCACGACCCCCTGCACAACGCCAAAAAGGAAAAGGAAAATTCGAAAAAGGTGTACTCGTCAAACCATCTTCGCCGTCGGATCGGAAACGCAGGACCGCGATCCGTCCGTCCATCTCACCCCACCAACCCAGCACCCTCCCATCTCGCCAGACTCCTCCTCTCAACAGTCTCAACAGCTTCCGTTTCTTCTCTGATGCTCTGAGCCACAAAAACGGTGCGCAGCGACTCTGCGGCGAGGAATGGCGTCCGTAGCTCTCACATCCTCTTGCTCGCTCGGGTTCGGCGCTCACCGCCCGCCGCTGAGATCGCGCCCCCTCAGGCCGGCCGCCGCCGCGCCGTCGAGCTCCTCCCTCCTCTCCAGATCCGCTGAGAACCGCGCGTTCCGGCTCAAATCCTGCGGCGCCGGCGCCACCCGCCTCCTCTCCCCTCTCCTGAATTTGACCCCCGAATCCGGAGCTGGAGCTCGCCGGAGCCTGGCCGTCAGGGCAGCCGCGTCCGCGTCCGCCCCCGGGCCGGCCGTCTCCCCCCCGCCGCCGCCGACGCCGTGGCAGGGCGCGGCCATGGCGCCCCTCCTCGCCTCCATCGCCACCGGGGTCATCCTCTGGTTCGTCCCCGTCCCGGCCGGCGTCTCGAGGAACGCCTGGCAGCTGCTCGCGATATTCCTGGCGACGATCGTCGGGATCATCACCCAGCCGCTGCCGCTGGGGGCCGTCGCGCTGATGGGGCTCGGCGCGTCCGTCCTCACCAAGACCCTGACGTTCTCTGCCGCCTTCTCCGCTTTCGGGGATCCAATCCCGTGGCTGATCGCTCTCGCTTTCTTCTTCGCTCGTGGATTCATCAAGACCGGCCTGGGAAACAGAATCGCGTACCAATTCGTTAAGCTCTTCGGCAGCTCTTCTCTAGGATTAGGCTACAGCTTAGTCTTCAGTGAAGCGCTCCTGGCGCCCGCCATTCCCTCGGTCTCTGCCAGAGCGGGAGGGATATTCCTTCCTCTGGTTAAATCGCTCTGCGCCGCATGTGGCTCGAACGTCGGGGACGGGACTGAGCACAAGCTCGGGTCGTGGTTGATGTTGACGTGCTTCCAGACTTCGGTGATTTCCTCGGCGATGTTCTTGACGGCAATGGCGGCGAATCCCTTGAGCGCGAACTTGACGTTCAACACCATTAAGCAGACAATTGGGTGGACTGACTGGGCGAAAGCCGCGATCGTGCCTGGTCTGGTGTCGTTGATTGTAGTGCCTATGCTTCTATACGTGATTTACCCACCCACGGTGAAGAGCAGTCCAGATGCGCCAAAACTTGCGAAGGAGAGGTTGGAGAAGATGGGGCCAATGAGTACAAATGAGAAGATCATGGCAGGGACTCTTCTTCTGACGGTACGATTGTGGGACTTTTACCACGTATTTATTTATATATTTGGCTACTCAGTTCGTTAGTTAATCATTGCTAAAGTGACCAAAAGTCTGATGAGCTCTCATGTGCTAGCTTCAGGGAACGGTTGCCTTTTTCTGCGAATACTAATACTAGCCAATTGTTTGAATTTGATAACAATCGAGAAAAGAAATTAGCATCACTATTTTTCATATTGGAAAATCTGACGATAGTAAAAAATTTGATCAGACAGTGGATGTTCTCTTTTACTGGAGATCGAGAACAATTTTTTTAATTTTTAGTATTGCAGCTTTCAACAACCAGTGAATTCCTTATTTATGCTCACACCATGGTAAAGGTTAATCATTTGCAGACTATTACTCTTAGGAACTTTCATCAGGCCAAGTGCAATAAGTCTATCTGTTTGCTAAAATCGGACGGATGGAAAATGGCATTTTGCAGTCTTCCATAAAGTGCGATTGTCAGCATTCAGAGTATCTTTTTTTTTTTTTTTTGGTAAAGTCATTCAGAGTATCTTCATCACTCAATACTATAAAAGTTTTGCATTAGCTTCAAAATATGCTATTTGGTATTGGACGTGAGAATTACAGTAATTCTGGGTAAGCAGAATTAGTATGGTTCTGTCAACTGCATTTTTTTGAGAAGATGGAGGACTCTAAACTATGAGTTTTTCTTTGTGATGGTGATGATATCCACATTCAACACTGGTGTTCACTGTTAAAGACTAGAATGAACTCGGGGAAGGGACTCTTTTATCATTGTAATATTCCAGATGAATTACAATTTACCATTGTCATGGCATGCATAAGCTTCACAAATATTGATGATTTCCTCATGCATGAAGGTTCAAATTCTCAGTTGTCTTTTGGCCACAAATTTTCAAATCTTCACTTCCACCTAGTATTGCTAGAAGGGAAATTGTTTTCTTTCTCTTTAACTAGAAAAGTACGGGATTCAGAGGTAATTGGCCCGATTATCCATCTTTCTAATCATAGCTTGAGCCCGTTTGTTAGGTTGTACAACTGAGGTGCCAGTTGATTGAAGCCTCACAGCAGACTCTGGCTATCACTTCAAAGATGATGTTTTTTTCTCATCCTATGTGTTGCTTCTCATTTGTGTGCTTTAAAGCTTGAAAAATCACAATTTTTCTGTGTGGCACATATGAGGTTTTTAACATTGCCTGCTCTGGAGATTTACTATGTGTCCATATTGATGGTATTTTGGATTGTCAATCATAATACAATGAGGAATATCTATGTAATGATATGTTGAGCTTTCTTGTAATAGCATATGTCAAATGGTCATTTAAATTCTTTCAGCAACAAATCTACTCTAGGATACCTATTTCATAGTTCAAGTTTTCTGGACATGCACTTTCAGTAAATCATGTACTGTGTTAATTGCTGCTGTAGAATGCACTAGGATCACTATTCAATCTTTGATGCTTTTGTTTTCCCTCTTATCTCTGGCTCTCTTTTGATTTTTCCGCTGTGCATTAGTATTTCATGTTTGTTACTGCTTAGACATGTATCGCAATGCACTTTGTGGACATACTGGTAATGTGATTGAGAGAAGTTGTTCCAATGAATTGCAGACTTATAGCCCTTAAGACTCATACTGGTCATCTTTTCTGTTTGTGTTGATGATTGACGCCTTAATGGGGCAGTGACCTGAAATTTGCTGGTCAAGTCTCCCCATACATATAGTCATTAGGAGATTCACTATTTGAAGATAACAGTTGCTGCTCTTATGGATGGTTCTTTTAGTTTTCTTTTTAAATCTTCTCTGGATGATGAGCCTACATATCACTTTGCTCTATAACTTGTTTCTATTTGTCCGGATTGCTTGTTTATTTGCTCATATGTGCTTGGTTCTTGAATGAGTTCTTGGGACTGACATTACTTTCAATAGGGGATTGTTCTTATAATGTCTTTCCTGTCTACTTGTCTAGGTTGGGCTTTGGATCTTTGGAGGGATCCTGAATGTTGATGCAGTCACTGCTGCCATTCTTGGATTATCTATTCTCCTGATTACAAATGTTGTCACTTGGAAGGAGTGTTTAGCCGAAGCGGTTGCCTGGGATACCCTTACATGGTTTGCTGCCCTAATAGCTATGGCTGGGTATCTCAACAAATATGGCCTCTTTTCTTGGTTCAGCCAAACAGTAGTTAAGGTTGGTTCTTCCTTTCCCTTCAGAGCATCATAATTTTCCTGATTTACCATCAATATATCTATGTTATGCATTTTAAAAATTCTAGGATATCACTCTTCTTATAGTGCTATTGTCAATGCAAAAAAGAAGAGATTAAAGAGTCAAATGTAGGACACCACCAACCCCAAATTATTCTGGAAGTTCATTCATGGCTGTTCATGAGTGCAAATGCGCATATGCATTTGCTAATCTATATGAATTCTCCTCTCGTCTCATCCTTTATAGTTTTCTGTTGTGATGCTTACTTAATACAATGGGTTACATGTGATTTTGTCTGGCTGTGTAATAATCTGCATGCATCATCATTCCTTCCGTTCCTTTTCTACTTTAACTTTATTTGAGAGGTGAATAGTGCATTATTAGTGACCTTAGCTATAGCGCTGACTTGCAAGTTATGTAAGGGATGTTGCCTAGAATTGACATTGCAAGCATTTTGTTCGAGTTGGTACCTTCTTGACTAGTGGTGCCTACATATTAATAGTTTTATCAACTTGACAAGAAAAAACTTGACAAGCATATGTTGTTATACGATCTGCTGTCTCTTTTTCTTTCTTATGAGAGAGCTTACCCTAGATATATATCTGAGATGTTTCATTTAATGGCATATTGAGGTGCACATGCACTTGGTGAAAGAAAATGAAAAATTTAGCAAAAAGGATAATTCAAGATAATGCTCAGAGCATTGAAATAAGTTTAGATTCTTTCTGGTTGGCTTCATCCTTGTTAATCATACCCTTGGTGATAAATTCTAAGCTTTTTCTTTGGAGCGAATTTATTGATCTGACAAGAAGGCCCAAGTTGAGCAGCTTAAGGCAGCACGAGCTAGTAATTTTCCTGTAATCATAATGGCTGTGTTGACAAATGTAGCCTATCCTCTGATTCTGAATGCAAGATGATAATATTTTCGAGCATATGTGGTGTAAGGCTTGCTAATAAAGAGTTGCTGTGCTTTTGCAGTTTGTTGGTGGGCTGGGTCTTTCATGGCAGGCATCATTTGGCATCTTGGTTCTTCTCTATTTCTACTCGCATTACTTCTTTGCCAGTGGAGCCGCTCACATTGGTGCCATGTTCACCGCCTTCTTGTCCGTTGCAAGCGCTCTGGGCACTCCACCCTACTTTGGAGCCATGGTGCTAGCCTTCCTCTCTAACCTCATGGGCGGCCTTACCCACTATGGCATTGGGTCGGCGCCCGTCTTTTACGGTGCTAACTACGTGCCCTTGGCCAAATGGTGGGGCTACGGATTCCTTATTTCTGTCGTCAACATTATCATTTGGCTCGGAGTCGGAGGCATTTGGTGGAAGGCCATTGGATTGTGGTGAGGAAATAACGATGAGAAGGCCCTCTGCTTCAAAAACGGTTAGAGATTCCTGATTCTGTTTCGCCTCAAGCTGCGATTTTTCCTTTGCTGCCTAGGAGACAGGCTTGTTGATTTTGCTTCCCTTTTTCCATAAATTATTACTCCCATATTTCGATGGTCTTGGTGGACCCTTTGGTGGGGAGGATGGTGCATGAGTTAGGTCTACTTGAAGGCAGAGATTAGAGCTTGTAAGTGAGAATTTTTGACATATTGAAAGGAGAATATTTTTCCCCATGACATGACAGCTGCCCAGATGATAATACTTGGATGTCTCTCTTTGATTTCACTATCTATTGATTTACACAATTCTCTCTCCCGCATAGTTCTTAGATCTCGCCTGATCGGATCTCTATATTTCGTGAAGTTTTTTAGGTGTCGGAACCTCCTCATTTGAGACTTGAGAGTAGACTGATATGAATTTGCCTCCTTGTTCCAGTGAAAAGGGTCGAGTCTCGGTTAGAAGCAGTGGCAACAGATTTCTTAAGATCCTTGTGTTGGTGGAGAAGCGGATTGCGACTTTTGGTCGTATATGAACCGGAGTGACAAAGAGTTATGAATTGGACTTACCTCAAAATAATTTCTCTTCCTTTTTGGCCAAAAAGTTGAGAAAGAAACAAACTAGGGAGTGCGATTTGGGGCCCCTTCCCATGGATAGAGCATTGACTCGTGTGGGACCGGGGGACTCGAGCGCTACTGCTAGCCACACTAGACGAATCTGACATGGACCCAAGATAACAAGCAAAAGAAATAAAAAGACGCGGATGGACCCATGATGGCATGATCACTCTCCTTTCAATCCTAGCCTCAGCTATCATCGAGATAGAGCAGCAGCACGCTCTTACATGTGATGCAATGATGAAATATTACAAGATGTAGAGTAATTTTTCGGGTTGTTTGGTATCTCTTTTCTTACGACAGTTTTAAGAGAAATGTGTGAGAAAAGTCCTAGATTTATCGTATTTGTGCCAATGTAGTCACTAACCTTTTGACTTAGAGCCAATTCAATCGTTCTGACTAATGTTTTATGGATATTGTTAACGTGGATACTAGCTGTTTCAATTTTTTTTTCATTTTATATTTTCTTTCTTTTTTTTCCTCTCTTTTTAACAAATGGTAGTAAGACATGACAAAATATTATATGGTCTATAGATCGTGTTGATGAAACCTATTTCAATCATTGATCATATGACCCCCATGATAGGACCGACGTAATTAATGGTCGAGATGGTATTGATCCACACGATTTATAGACCGTGCAGTGCTTCTTTGGACAAGATCAAAGCGCAGGATAGATGAGTACGACCCAACAAACAAGAAAAGGTGGGTCGAGTACAGCAACTTCTATCACAATGAAACTTTGGTGTGCAAGGATATCGACTTTCGTATGAACATATTGATATCTTTCTAAACGTATGGTCATGTCAGTGATCACGATGGTTCATGGTATCGATTTCCACCACTTCGATGCTTTAAGCCACCACTTTGTTCGGGTTTTTTGTGAATCTTTGTTGTGGTCATTATCTTTCGAAAAAAGAAAAGGCAAGGCAGAAAGCATATTCGTTCAACAACAATCCTCCGAACAATTAGCTAATCATACAGCGGAGCACTAATCCTTATTCCTATTTGCCTGCATCACGTAAGTATCCACTATAGGACATTGGATTGATGCCGCGACTCGATCCGTGATTAAAATCGAGTCAAGCTACTCTCACAATTGCATCAAGTTCATGACCTGACAAAAACATTGTTCGCTGGGAAGATAGGCTGGTCTCAACCCGTCTACCAAAAATGGGGCTAATGTTCAATTTTGGTTAGCCAATTCTAGCTCAATTATTATACCCATTCCTTCCTTAGGCCTATCATAGCCCCGTAACCAATTGTATTTATCCACCTTCTTCTCCAGGCATGCTCATCTCTTGTCCCACCATTTTCGGTAGGGACTTGGTAGGGCAACTACTACCGTTGTTATTGAGTGACTAATGCAAGCTCAATTTGATGACTAATCAAGATTGATCGTCTAATTTCGAGTTGAGCTCGAGTTTGAACTATTCTGTATCTTGTCAAGTTGAGTACGAGTTTGTCGATACTTAACTCGATAGGCTCTCGAGCCTAGTCAAGTCTAATTGAGCTTTTATTATTAATAATTATAAAATACATGTAAAAAACTTTTATTATTAGTATTCAAGTTCATAAATCTCAAGCTCGGCAATAAACTGATGGTCATCGAGTTGAGTTCAACCAAGAAAATTAATACTCAATCAAGTTTTGAGCAACGAGTATACGAGTTGAGTCGTACTTGAATTTAACAGTGCATCGACTCAGATTATACTCCAAATTTGAGCTCCTATTGCTCCATAGAAATTTGCCGGTTCGAACCAAGCCCTTAATCATGTTATCTGTCGTTGTCCTTTGGCTCTTTTTCCTGGGAGAGGCTGACACATGCCAGTAACTGGTCAGGTCAAACCATAAGGAATCTCTTTTCCTGGGACTGACTGTTCCCACCACCCAATCACTCACACGTGTATGGCCCGTAACACAGCTGCTGACTGCTCATGGACCATGAAGGAGTTTGGTGCATGCGCCGCTGCAGCTTCCTCCGCAGTGAACACGTGTCGATCACTGTATGGTTTCCTGCCGCAAGCTTCGTAGGTGATGGACGCCTACGTAGATGCTTAGTTGTCAGAACTCTACCACATTATAATCGCGCAGATGCTTCAGTGCCTTTGAATAAAAAAATTCGCTTTAACTGAAAAGCGTGATGCCCAACTTCCTCGGCTTTTCTTGAAAAGAAACTCAGATAAATACTTTCATCTTCATTTGTATTCAATCTTTCTTTCTTTTGTTGCTGGGTTCGTTGTTGAGTGTCAGAGGAGATCATATACGAAGCAGTAATTTTCAAGAGACTTCCTTCCTGGGGCTTCCTGGGATAGTGACAGAGGTGGTTTGTGTCTTTGCTGTATCCGTTTGATTCTCAAGCGTGTTTCTTTGCATTGCGTTATTGTAAAGCTGATACGTAACTCGGAAATGTCGAGATGTTGAAGGATACTAATTGTTTGAGCTCATGCATTAATTTGGTGGCTCCTGTAATCATGTGCTTATCCTTCTTTTTATGGTTGTGTTGGACCCTCTTGGTTTGGCATCCCGTGCACATGTTCCTGCTCAAGGCAGATCCTTTGATTATGGGGTTTGCTTTATTTGTCTGTTTTTTCGAAGCCTAATTTCTTCAACTTGGGATGATTGATGCGAACGATGCGATCATCTGCAGCTACAGAAATGAAGCCTCTGGAGGGTTCTTCCTTGGGAGCTACCTCCTCTGAGGAAGATGATCCTTTTCCATCAGGAAAAGAGAGGAGAATCCCAATATGCATTTTCTTTCGTAATGCGAGGTGATCATTTTAAGTCATTCAGATTCTAAATTCTTTTTCGTTGCCTGGAAGAAAATGTTTCACCCTCGCACTGTTTTGATGAATAAATGTTTTGCTTCTCTTAGTGTTCTTGTTTTAGTTCTTTGCATGAGCCTACCTCTCACGAGTTCCTTCAAATTATCAATTGTTGGGGAAAATGGCCATGATGTTTGTGCCCAATTTCTTGATTGTTTTTGTTTCGCTTCACACAAAAAACCGTAACCATTCTCTCTCTCTTTGTGCCGGTTTCTCAATGACGAGCCGGACTAAGCCTATCTCCCTTTTCTACTCGAGCAGATGCATTTTGAAATTTGATGAACTTGGTCGAGAGATAGCTCAAATAGCATTGCCTGCTGCCCTTGCTTTGACTGCCGACCCTATTGCGTCTCTTGTTGACACAGCTTTCATCGGTCAAATCGGTACTTCCTTCTTGCTCTGCGCTTTTTAAGTTTGCATATGGTACTCTAATATTGTGTAAATCAGCATCTTGTTCAGTAAGATGTGCTCTCCATATCTGTTACTGTCTCTTTAGGCAAATGCAGACTGTTCATACTTCAATTCTCTTTAGTCTGACTTGGACGGGGCACATTTTGAACTTGATTGAGCGTAAATTGATATGACCTTAGATGAACAATCCAACTCTATATTCGAAAGCACATTCGTACAAGTTTTAGACAATGTTGAAGTGAATTTTCAAGAGGCAGAGATGAAATGACACCCTTCCATTTTATATCCTAATCCTTGAAGTGTTATTGTTTCTTAATTCAAATGTGGGTTTGTACAGATTGGTCTATTCTGTAAAATCTGGTGCTGCTCACTTTTCTTCGTCTCCACAGGTCCTGTGGAACTAGCTGCTGTGGGTGTATCGATTGCGCTGTTCAATCAAGTGTCGCGGATCGCTATATTCCCACTTGTCAGTGTCACCACATCCTTTGTTGCCGAGGAAGAGGCTATCGGAAGTGTGAGCTCCAAAGTGCAGGAGAGCGAATACTTGGAGGCAGGCTCCATGGAAAATACCGAAAATAAGGAGTTGATACCCAAAAATGGTAATGCATCAGTTGTCCCCAATTGTGAACTTTTACACTTGAAATCTGACAAAATAATACATTCGCAACTGTTAGATTCTGAACAATTGTTTTGCAATCTATATTCTATGGTGGTATCATATACAGAATCGGGTGATCATCTGTCCGGGCCGATACAGATCAGTAGCTTTGATGTGTCGAAGTTCAAACAGATGCCCAGAAGAAGACACATCCCATCTGCTTCATCTGCGTTGGTAATTGGCAGCATTCTCGGTCTTCTTCAAGCCATTTTTCTCATATCCGGAGCAAAACCGCTGTTGAATTTCATGGGAGTGAGATCTGTAAGTAATGTCCTAGCTTTATAAAATCTTCGTCATCTCTTAATATTGAATGCTTATTTCTTCGCCGCCTCTCTAAACAGCCGCTTGACAGTTTCTTTTCACCCCTCAACAGGATTCCCCGATGCTAACTCCTGCACAACAGTACTTGACATTGAGGTCGCTTGGTGCACCAGCAGTCCTCCTCTCGCTCGCCATGCAGGGGGTCTTCCGCGGATTTAAAGATACGAAAACGCCTTTGTATGCAACTGGTAGGTCCCTCTTCAATTTCCTCTGATGGTGTCATGCTTTCGAATGAACAAACATACTAAACATCATTTGTTCCAATAATATTAGTACGAGCTCATTCTTGTTTTTTTCCTTTTCCTTTTTGTTCGTATCAGTGGTGGGAGATGTAACGAACATAATCTTAGACCCCGTATTCATGTTTGTTTTCCATATGGGCGTCAGCGGTGCAGCTATTGCTCATGTTATATCTCAGTAAGTTGTGTGGATACTATCGAGACTCTTCTGAACTTTGTTAAAAGTCTGATTGTAAGCCACTCTCACCGTATAATATCCCCACAATGTCCTTGCAGGTACGTGATTTCTCTTATTCTGTTGTGGAGACTGATGCAGCGAATTCATCTCTTACCTCCGAGCATCAAACATTTGCAGTTTGGCCGTTTTCTAAAGAATGGTAAGCCCTTGATTGTGCTTTAGCAAATTTTGCTCTCGTAGACTAATCATTTATTGAAATTTCAACTGCTAGTGGCCTCTATTTTCTTGACTAGTCCTTACGTGCATGTGTTATGTGTGTACTATTGACAGTTGCCCGTTTAGCCTTGGGCACTGAACAGTCTGGTCTTCAGAACTGTTCTATCTTGGCTGATAATTGGTACCTCAAATTATATAGTGGACTACTCGATCTGGTAGAAGCATATTGCAGGAAACACTTTGTAAATTTTGTTAAAAACTTGACCGTGCAGATCCTTCGCTCGCCAAGTCAATGAACAGAAACCGTTCGGATATTTTCAGGTTACGAACGAAAAATGCTTAGCAATTGACCTCACTTCATTCCATCTATTGTGGTTGCACCAGGTTTTCTGCTATTAATGAGGGTTGTTGCTGTGACGTTCTGTGTGACTCTTGCCGCATCAATGGCGGCTCGCTTGGGGCCGACATCGATGGCTGCATTTCAAGTCTGCTTGCAAGTGTGGTTGACTACGTCGCTCCTCGCTGATGGGCTTGCTGTCGCTGGACAGGTGAGAGTTGTTCCTCTTTTGACCGCAGCTGCTACTGCCACTCTTAACTGTTCAACTTCTCTGGTGTAACGATGTAAGCATTCAATAATCAATCTAGTTTTTTTTTTTTTGTGACAACATAGGCAATCCTGGCAAGTGCATTTGCGAAGAAGGATTACAACAAGGCCACAGAAACTGCATCCCGAGTACTGCAGGTTCCCGATTTCTTCCAGAACAATTGAGCATTCTATTACGGTTGTCACATCGGCATTAGTCTTACAGATTCATCCTGCAGTTGGGACTGCTTCTGGGACTGGCGCTAGCGGTCCTTCTCGGAGTCGGAATGCATTTTGGAGCGAGATTATTTACAAGGGATGTTAGCGTCCTCCACGTAATCAGTATCGGAATACCCGTATGTTGCTTGTTTTAAGAACTTGAAATCTATCTTATAAAGCTGAAGCTGTTTATACTGTTAGTTATCGCCTATACCAATGAAATTATAGTCTTTGATCAACATCAGTTTGTTGCCGCTACTCAACCCATAAATGCCTTGGCCTTTGTTTTCGACGGCATCAACTTTGGAGCGTCTGATTTTGCATACTCTGCCTACTCAATGGTGAGATTATTCTTTCCCCTTAATTATCGAAGGGAGCATCATCCATTTGCTTTGCCAGACATCGTCTCTAACTTTCTACACAATGAATAATTGCGAGTGCCAAAGCAACCGAATTGATGTAGAAGCATACCATTCTTGAAACTCGCGGCTGAATTTCATTCATCATTTTGAAGATTGCATTCATTTTGGAAAAAAATAGAAGTACAACAGTCCAGTTGAATATTCACACCCTTTAGAAATACAAGCGAAATTGATGCTTGAATAGATTCAATCTGTGTGAGCCAACCGAACCAGATCGCTAGAGTGTGTGTTTGCAGAAAGGGTTTCCCTTGTTTGTCTCATTCTCATAAGCTACCTGTTCAATTGTTAAAATGAACCAATATCCTTGCTCTTTCTAAACCAAAGATGAACTTTGTAAGTGTTGAATCCTTCTGTTTTTCAGGTTGCGGTCGCGGCAGTCAGCATTCTCTGCTTGTTTATACTTTCGTCCAGTCACGGGTTCATTGGAATCTGGATTGCTCTAACCATTTATATGAGCCTCCGGGCATTCGCCGGATTTTGGAGGTAAATCAACCCGAAGCTAACCCCGAATGCTTCTTGTTATTCGAGTCCTGATGTTGTCGTCCTCGACACGTGATTGTTTCCAAGTCGGGGAATGGAGGCATGATTTCACTAGACAATGTTCTAAAGGTGCTTTTGTTGTGCTTCGCCTTCTCCAGGATCGGGACTGGGAGAGGTCCCTGGAATTTTCTCTGGAGCTGAACAACTACGCATTACACACTCAGGAAAGTCCGGCGGACAAATCGATCTGAAATCCACTCGTGGCTTCGCCGAAAATTCATATCGCCGCATTGTGACAGTCCCTATCTGTACAACTACATAGAAATAGAAAGGAGAGAGACGAAAAGGGTCGGCTTCATCTCACATTGGCTAGTGAGGAAGACGGAGAGCCTATCGAAAACAATAATCTAGAAGCGAAGTAATGTGTATAGATTTATGCGCACAGCGCTGTTAGCCATTAGCCTTATTTCTGGAGGCAGCGGGAGCATTATGTGCGTGTGAGATTTGCTAAGAACCCAAATGACAGCATGTTCAATCTCTGCATTGGGTGTGAACTAGCTCCAGCTTCAAAGGCTATTAGGTTTTGCCCGTGATTCTTCTGCTCAGACTACCTTCTGTCAAATCTGTACGTAACTTTCAAAGGAGGAAGAAAAAATCTTCAGAGAGATGATGCAAGTCTTGGTTTCTCTGTTGGGGTACTGGTCATGTGTGACGATGTTGTGGCTTCGGTTGGCTTCTCCCTTCCATGACTGTCTTCCACGTCAAGATAAGACCCCGTTTCACTTCACTTGCAAACCAGGACTTTCAACCGCAGCAAGAACAAGTCATCGGTACCTAGGTGCCAAAAGCCAACCCGATAGCCCAAGTCGATCCTCGTGCGCGCTAGAAGTTATTAGGTGGAAATAGATTACATGAATATAAAAAGTATTTAAGATCCGTTGTCAAGCGACGTAGAACAATACTTCAACAATCCTTTTACGTGCAAGTCTAATTATGAGTGGCATATAGAATTTGACTAGCAGGATGGCCGTCCATTCGCCAAAGAAATAACAATAACTCTGATATCAGGTTAGAAAGTCCAACCCAAAAAGCTTGGACCTTTTGATGGTGCGAAATAGTGTTCTACAAGTCGGAACCTCTAACGGAACGGAAATGATGGGCGGTACCTCTGTGTATGCCGTCATTTCATCGGCTGAAAAAAGGAAAAAGAGGCAGGGAAGAGGGACCGGTGCTGGCTACCCTCCCAACGGCCCTCCCATCCCGTTACCGGTCATTTGGGATCGAGCCACAACTATTTCGCACCGCCACTGTCGTGTCCCGATCAGAATACCAATAGTCAGGGATTGAGAAACACGTTGCGCAAGCCATCTACAGATTCATTCAAGGAGGGAACCGAAACTGGTAAATCTCGTGGAACTCTTTTCCTTTCCTTTTTCCGGGCGACTCCTTTTGGCGGCGGCGTGCCTCTGGTTCATACGGTGGTCCGGCGCCGCGGAATTCCTTCCTTTTTTTTTTAATTACTGTGGACGCATCGCTTCGCCGTGGTCCAACCCCAAAAAACGCCGCCGTTTCTGTGGGACTCCGTACATAATATATATATATATATATATAAGCTCGCTCGCCCCTCTTATATCACCACGCGCTGCACCACAGCAAAATCAATCATCAACGCCCAAAAGACTCTCTCTCTCTCTCTCTCTTCTTTCTCTCTCTCTATCTCTGCTTTCAAAATTTGTAGCAGGCGCAGAATTTCCCCGCAAATCCCTCCCGGCTGCGATCGCATGAAATCTCGCCGGCGCCGGCAATGCCCTCCGCATCCCCGTCTGCCTCGTCCGGCCGCCCCGCGGACGTCGTCTCCCGCCTCGCCTCCTCCGACCGGGACGTCCGCCTCCGGGCCCTGAGGGAGGTCAAGAACCAGATCATCGGCAACCGCACCAAGAAGCTCGCCTACATCAAGCTCGGCGCCGTCCCCGCCGTCGCCGCCGCGCTCGCCGGCGCCTCCGACGGCCCCGGCCCCGGCCCCCGCGAGGCCCGCGACCTCCTCGTCCAGTCGGCCGCCGCCCTCGGCAGCTTCGCGTGCGGCGTCGACGCGGGCGTCCAGGCCGTGGTGGACGCCGGCGCGCTGCCGCGGCTTCGCCGGCTCCTCTCCAGCCCGGATGAGAAGGTAGCCGCGGATCTTGGTTTCTTCGTGATTCTAGTTCCCGGAATGAAACTTCGTTGTGTTCATTTTCGTTTGCGTCTGGTAGCTGAGGAGATGATGGACGGAGGACGAAACTTGAGTTTGTTTCTTAATTTAACGCAGAAATCGCTCCGTTTAAGTAATTCGTACTAACGATGTCTGCCTGAATTGAGTTCTTGTTTGTTTTTTTTTATGTGAATCTGTTGATTCATTCTATGGAATTCGATAACGTATGCTCGCCTCTCTTGATATTCTCGCATAGTTTCGAGTCTCTTGTGAATATTTTGTCTTATGTTTATTTGACAAATCATCCTTTGTGGAAAATTGCTCATTTTCTAGAAGGTAAACGTGACCCTGTTGGACAACGATATGTCACTTTGGATTCTAAATGAAATATTGTGCACTTGTACTTTAAGCGTTCTCTTATCGATTTCGTTGCTGACTTTAGAAGCCTCAGTTCTTACACATTCTTGAGGTGAAAGTATGGTACCAACCTCTTGATTTTGATGTCACAATCCTTGTCCTTTCCACCACTTAGCCTATATTCACTTGTTTCTCGGGCATACTGTAATACATCGACCGGTGTGGATGTTAGATGGCCCGGTATAAGTTAGTTAGAGCTGCGTGTTAGGTATCTGACCTGATTCTCTAGCAAAACTTTTAGCCAGGGATCAGGTAAATGCCCATTTGCAATACACTTAAATTCCTTCACTTGTACCAGACATTTCTACCCTGAGGCTTCATATTCCATGTTTGACTGGGGTTATGGCCATAGTTAAAATGACTTATTTTAGTAATCATACTTTTGTGTAGAAAATCGGAAATTGTAATGGGTGAGAGTTCTACATACAATGTGCAAAGCCGAGATTTTCTATTTCTGGATACACAGTATAGGACGAACCACTGGTGCGTTCTATTGTCGGATAAGATATTGCCACCAGGCCTTTACCTTCCTTTGCCCCAGTATCGTGTTTACTTGTATTGCTTTGAAAGGTCAATTGTTTTTTGGGGGTATGAGAACTTATAGGATCTCCTCCAAACTTTATGTGTATTTTCAAACTTTTGACCAGTTTTCATCCTTTTTGCACACTTATAATAACCAGTTCCCGGATCTTCTTTCCTCCATGAATCAAAATATTTATCCAGTTGTTCTGAAGTACATCATGTTCTTGGTTAGTGTGTATCTGACTGTTCTATGGCGCTCCAGGTTGTGGATTCTGGTGCTAGATCACTGAAAATGATTTACCAGTCCAAATTGGCTCCCAAATATGATTTCCTTGACCATCATAATTTGGAATTTCTTCTTTCACTGCTGAATAGCAAGAATGAAAACGTTACTGGACTTGGAGCCAGTATCATCACACATTCCTGTCAGACAAGTACGGAACAGAGGGCACTTCATGAAGCCGGGGTTGTTCAGAAGCTTGTAGAGCTAATAGCAGGTTCAGTAAGTCAAAGAGATCCTAGCTTGGAGTCCTTGACGGCAATAATCAAGAATAACCACGAAGTCACTTCTAAGATTGTGGAATTTGAAAATGGAAGAGCACTGAATCTCATAAATAAATTCACCATTGATAAGTCTCCACGCACAAGGTTACTTGCCTGTGCATGTTTGATTGCTGTAAGTAAGACATCTTCTCGATATGTGGAAGACATGGGGCTTGAAATTAAATTAATTCATCATTTACTTGAGCTTCTGGAAGATCCTGGGCAAGTTGGAGATGAAGCTTCTTTTGCCTTATCGAGTTTGATTGACGAAAAGGAAGATATGCAGAAGCTAGCACTCGAGGCTAATGCTATCAATAAACTTTGTATCCATTTGCAAAATGGACTGTCATGTCCAAAGCGTCTCCAAGGAATATTGCTGGCATTGGCTAATATATGCTCAAAATTGGAGATCTGCCGGTCAAAATTACTGGCTTTGCAGGTATATTATTTGGTGTTGGTGCACAGACTTGCTCATCTGTTGATTAGTTGATGTTACATCTTGATTTCTTTTTTCCATGCATTTTGGGTAGCTCATGTGACCATTTAAGTGATGAATCGATTTTTTCCTAGACACTAGTCGTATGTCCTCCTTGAATAATTTGATCTGATGCAAAGACATAACTTGTATCCATCATGCAAATTTACTGGCAAAGAAAGGCTTCAGACTTGATATCCATAAGGCTGGACTCAATGGGCACATCCAGTGTAGGCCAATTTTTTCATGCACAGTATCGAGCAAGCATTTGCCGCAGGGTAATGCATGTAAAAGGATCTAGGGCATCATTATGATATTTAAGTTTAGAATTTAATATGCCGGTCATATTTTGACATACTATTGATTATTAATCAGGGTACAGGGCGTAGTCTTGCATAACGTGATAATTACATGCCCATGCACTATTTTTGTACTTTGTTTATCTTGTTGTTTCTACTCTATGATGGTGCCTAATGTAATGGATGGCAAGCATTTGCCAAAGGTTTGATAAGTGTGGATGCAGCAACCAAACTCCATTTAATTTGTTATTAAAAGATGCTTTATCATTGAGTTCAATGCGACACTATTTGCGCATTGATTGGGGGCCAAATGAGATCTGTTGCACTACATCAGTAGGTTTAGATGTTACCTTTTCACTTTGAGGGTTATTGTGATATGTTAGTATATTACTGGTTTATAAGATTTACTGTTTCTCAATAGTGCAGGCATTCAACTTGGTAAGTGATGCGCTAAGACATGACTGCACTGATGTACGAGTTGCTGCTTGCGTTTGTTTGAGAAGTCTCTCTCGGTCAGTCAAGGTTTGCATTATGCGTTCTAAACTTTGAATTTATACTTGAGTTAGTAATGGTTAATATATGCTCATAAACATCTTTCAGAATCTGAGTGCAGGTTATTTTATGAACGAGACAGTTATAATTCCATTACTGCAGCTTTTGCATGATCCTTCCATTTCTGCTCAGGTATGAATTATCTAGCATTTCCAGATTTTTTGTCACCTTGCTGATTGTTTACTGGGGCTAACGTGCACTTTCAATTAGCTTTAAATGCTCTTCCGTGTTCATGAGCTGGCAGTCGACACCATGTTATAGCACTACAAGGAAGGGGTTTGGCTTTTAGTTTTGCTCGATTACAAATTCAGCAGTCAGTTACAGGAAATGCAGTATTGACTCTTTTTACATCTGGAATCTCTTTAGATCTTAAGATTGCCAGCTTAAAGAATTGGCCCTAGAAGTTCATATTCTTGCCATCTTGATTAATTTGTGGTATAAGGTCTTCATGGTAATTTTCTGGAGTTAACAGTTGATTTGGGTGGAGGGTGGGATGTCGTATACCATAGAGGCTTGGGAAGTCAAAGTTGCCTTCTCTGGTTTATGTATTATTCTAGCATACCGTTCACTTTTATTCTAACAGCAAGACTTATCAGATTGTGTTTCCTAATGGTTTTTGTTTTTATTAATTTGGCTTGAAGATATTTGGTGGCATGGTTTTTGGACCTCGGACAATGCCTTGTCTCAACGCCCCTAAGACCTCTAAGCCAACATGCAGCAGTTTAATATTTTCCATTGTCGTTTTTCAACTGTCGTTGTCAATGTCAAATCAATTTGGTGTCTCTTGAATAAGGAATATGCAATGGAATGTTGTCGTCTTCTTCTTCTTCTTCTTCTTCTTCTTTTTGCTCTTAATATTGCAACTTTGTTGTGCTTACATTTTGCATCGAAGTTTCTGGTATGGTGGTGTATATCGCTTTCTCTTTTGGGTTTCAGCGGGCAGCCCTTGGTGCAATCAGCAATATTGTGGTTGACTTCACAAAACATAAGTCCAATTTTATACATTGTGGAGGAGTTAAGCAGCTTGTTGAGTTGTCAATGGCAATGGATCCAGTAGTGAGGTCACACTCTTTATGGGCTTTGAAGAACTTGACATTCCTTGCTGAAAGCAAATGTAAGGAAGTAGTTCTGTCAGAACTCACAGCATCCTCACTAGCAAGCCTTATCCGTGGTATGGCCTGGAACCTGATTGAAAAAATTCTAATTCTAGCATGACAATACATCATTGGCACAAGTCAAATCCTGCCTGCGCTTATCTGCAGATCCAGAATCGGCTGTCCAGGAGCAAGCTCTGGCTCTTGTTCGCAATCTTGTTGATGGATGTTTACAGTCTATTGAATATGCATTTGCTGAAAACGGTATTATATTGGATGCTATGGGAAGGCAGCTGCAATATGCTGCAAAAGCTGAAATAGGTATCCAGGTCAGAACTATTTTTTTGCATAATTCTTCATATTCTAGTATCAAATGATTCAAAAGTGTAAACAGAATGTGATCATCAAGCTACTTGCGGAACCAACCACCTAAAGTGACTAGTGGAGAAGTATGTCAAGGCCAATGACCCTAGTTCCAGACAAGTTGACATAGATTTTGTCTTAGACTTGAAATCAAGTGGAATGAGATGAGAACAAGACATTAAACTGAATCGAGAGAATTAACTTGATGTTAGGATTAGTCGTACAAACACAACGAAATAGAGAGTAAAGACAAGGAAGAAAAATCGAGACACGAGGTTTTATCCTGGTTCACCCTTAAACTAGAGTTACATCCAGTAGAGGATTCCACTATAATTAGCACCTCCCAGCTCTCTATTACAACTCTTAATTACAAGAGAAAGAGATTATATATACTCAGTAGATATTCATGGGCCCAAGCCTAAACTACCATTAAAATATGGTTCCAAACTACCAATAAGAGCAGGACTCCCTTCTTGTCGATGGGGAGTATGAACCACACCCCAACACTTGATGGATTGATGATTTAAGTGGATATACTGAAATCATGTTCAGATTGTTTGATATGTGTTCCTCGGGCATTTTTATCCTTCTAGGTGAATGTTACTAGCATTTGATAGGTTGGCTCAAAAACTTTTATTCTGGACTCTTCAAAAGACCATAATTTTAAGATTGACTGAAATATTTCCATTGTCTCTTGGGAAGTAGAGTGTTCTATTGGTTCTTTTGTTATCAGCATCCAAGGACACCGTGTTTGGTAGGTTGGAACAACGTGCCTGGCATGGCACCAGCCCCTTCATTGTTGTCGGGCTGTGCACTGTGGTCTGTAGCAGTGTTATGTTGCCCTGGTCCGGCAACCCCCTATGTAGTTGCTGCCCTAAGCTTAACATTTAATTTCTCTTCCATCAAAGAAACCCTTATCTGCCTAAATACTGTCTTTAAGTGAGAAAACCATTCTAGTTCTTTTCTTTTCTTTGTTCATTTATTTAAATTCTATTTCTGTGAGATCCTTTCCTGTATAACTAGTCTTCTATATGGAAAATAGTAGCTTGGTGGATTTTACATTCCATTTTGGAAACCGCTCTTTAATAGGGGTTGTCTCAATGCCACGTTTATTTTGTTTCACCAAAATTAAAGATTCAGTATGAGAATTTCTTGGTGTTCAAGTTACCACGAGGAGTTATAATGACACCACTTCTGCATATAGTTGAATCCCGACATGCCTCTTTTACAGGGAATGTATGCTCTCAGCAACGTCGCAAGTGGCAGCAAAGTTCATAAGGATGCAGTCATGGAGCAACTGTTTCAACATGGAGGAATGAACACACAACCATTTATCGTGAGATTTTTGCACAGCAATGATAACCAGTTACGAACAGCATCTGTCTGGGTCCTATTAAATCTCACTACATTCTGTCCTGGTGCCGCTGGTCGGGTTCTAAAATTAAGGAATGCTGGGATAGTTTCGCAATTGAAAAGCATGGCCAATGATCCCTGCCTGGATGTAAAGGTCATACAAAAGATCCATCACCTTAATGTGCATTAAATGGGCACTTGCATTCGGTAGTTTGCTGACCATTCCTGTGTCTTTTACTTGGTGCAGCTTCGAGTAAGAACGACACTAAGTCAAATGCATGAATTATGGTGACAGCACGATCTAGTTCTCCATTGTTGGCCCGTAAATTACTGAGAAAAAAGGTATTCTTCCATGACTTTTTCATCTAGATCTTGCTTTAGATGTTCTGTTTGTTTCCCTTCTGTTTTTTTACCAGTCCAGCATTGGTAAATCGAACTGGAATATCACTTAATATTCATGCCTAAGAGTGGTCCTCCATTTTTGTTTGCATTTAAATCCAATGATACCACCTTATTGTCTCTTTGAACTAAATCGTGCGGTTTTGCTTTTGCTTGATGCTGTTGCCCTATTACAAATGTAAGTCATTGTTTGAATCGGCATTTCTCTGAAAAAAGTCTAACAGAGCCATCACTAGTTGTCCGCTTAAAGCTATAGAGGGTACACAGTTGATCATGCTTCTGCCTGTCATCGTGTTGATCAAGCATTCAACATTTTGCAGGTTTAGCAGATTGCAATTATAGTTTTTCTTCAAAGCAGCACGGGGAGCTTTTATGGTGCCCCGCCAATTACCTGGGTTGCCTTTGGAAGTTCACTGTTCCAAATCTAGTATTTTGAGTCTCGATTTTTTACTGACCACGGTTGTAAACCGACGCTGTCGAGTGTATCATTTGGTCCCCAGAGTGTTTGCAGGTCCTGCATGACATATATATATGCGGATTACTTCTGTAAATCTAAAAATTTTGAGATGCAACAAACCGTGCTTGGATATTGTCTTCGGGCTGCTATTGTATTGCCAAGTTGGAAATGATCCTTCTAGATCTCAATGACTTGAGATACTTTCTTTGGCAACAATCACTTGAGAATTGATTGAGACCTTTCTCTATTTTTCTCTAGAACCTTGAAGTAAAATTCCAGGAAAGGCCGTACCCCGTCTTTTTGGTCAATCTTGATTTGCCTCCTTTAATAAGTTATGTTGACCATTTTATGATTTAGGTGAATTAAGCTATCGCTCCACGGTAGCATGACTTTGCGAACACACAGCGACTTCAGTTTCTGAGATCTGTCAAGATGCCTAAATGTTCTTCGAGAAAGCGAAGTCTCCGAAGCTCAACCGAAAAAGTGCGAAACTAGCTGGCGGCCCTTTGTTAGTAATCGCCGGTGTTGATTCAGAGTAGAAGAGAGAGGTTACTAAAACAATGAAGGTTGCGAACTTATCCATTGGCTTATGTGAACTGATTAGATTCGACAACGTACGTGTCGCAGCTGAAGTATGCAAATGATTTCCATAGCGAATGCTAACTGCTCGAAAAAGTTGCGTGGTCCAATCTAGTGTCGAAGTGCAATGTCCGGGTAGCTACCAATCGACCCCTTTAACAATTTAGGGGACCGAGCGCATCAATATAACTCATACACTCGAGCAGGCCTCGATATCGACTGGTCTATAATTCTATATGAACGCAGGAAAGAAAAATTGGATTATATCGGCAAAAGGAATAGAGAAGCCACATTCCTTCACTAAGCTAAATTGTTGCTGGTTCCAATATATACAACTTTGCAGGCAACAAATTGGATATAAATAGATGGAGAACGAAATCGCGTTTGTCTTGAGGCACCGAGAAACCTGAACCGGGAAAGGTAGCGATGAAACAGGGATCAAAAAGTCGCGGATTTAGATCCGAACAGAGCAACCGATCATCAAATCTTCTCGGTATTGGTATCATCTGCAGGCCATATCACGGTCTCAATGAGCCGTTCGCGCATCAACTCCAAGTTCTCGTCGGAGATTTCTTTGTATATTTTGGCATGGTCACATTTCTGCGCACACAATCAACTATGAACATAAGCACTAATCCCACCATAATTGCATCCCTATGAAATAGCTGAGGCAAATCTTTGGTACCTTGATCCATTTTCCATATAGGTGAAGACGAGTTACCATCACTCTTTCGGCGAGGTCGTGTCTCTCCTGTAAATCGAAGAAAGAAGCCTATGTCATACATACTTCACATATTGTTTTAAGCATTTGACAGTTTTTGATTACCGAAAGAACATTAACTTCTCAATTTTATAGATAATACATGTCATTCAACGATGCCATTCACTCTCTCTCTCTCTGTGCAACTCGGCCCAGCCAATTGCATAATGCACATCAAACCATTGCCATTGGCAACAAAATGAGGCAAGTTAATTCCTTGTATGATATCCATTTATCATTCGATATACTTTCTAAGATTCAATGAATACCTTCCCGAGGTTTCGTATGAAACGCTTTCCATCTCCAGGCTTGTTTTCCACGACGAAACTTGCCATTGGAAAGTTGAAGCAACGTCAGAACAAAGAAATACACGCCACAAATGAAAAATAATGATGTCAACAATAAGCATAACTTCAGAGCATTAGATGAAACTGAGGAAAGTAGATGGTGCCATGTCATTTAGAAAGCGGCTTGTAGTGTCAAGATCTAGTATCTCTAGCATGATTGTGGTGAATAGGGCATCAGCTGGCTGCTGCTCTTTTAGTCCTGTTTGTCAAAGACTTCCCTGTCATTTTTTGGCAACTGATAAGTACAAACAAGTTTGTTGAATTTGCAGTTTTTATTCTCACTTAAGGCAAGCTCATGTTAACTGTATCACGTCTCACCGAAAAGAGAGTTATCGTCATCCTTCCGTTAGGACACAGCAATCTAATTGTTAGGTATTGATGCCGATAGATTAAAAAAACAGGATGGAGAGCGAACTTACTTGTAGAACCACCTATACTGCGTCGGGTTCATCTCGTAGAGCTGGTTAAGAACCGTCCTCACAGCTTTATATGTGAAATAGTTGAGCATTTGCTGCAGATAGGAAACACAAATTCCAGCTAACTCACCTCTTAAAACCAAGGCACACAAAACTGGTAAACAGCAGTTATTATGGTTCTTGGACTATGGATATTCACTTAACAGGGCATATCGATTACCCAAATATACACGCTAAAAGAACATTCAAAGAAGTTTGTTCTTCATAAACTCCGATCGACCCACTTCGAACATAGACACCAACGGTTTTAGTTTGAAAAATACCCGCACAAAGTCCAAGATAGCGCATGTACATTGCATATTGCTGCCCTAGCAAGAATGGAACCAATCGGCCAATAAATCCAAGCGGAAATTGTTGGATTTCCATAGTCCCAGGATACCTCAATGCTGCACAAATATAATTTTGAAGAGCTGCCGAATAAAAGGTATGATCTTTCTAACACATGAAATCCACAGACAAGACATTTGGATACAATCAAAACAACCAAAAGATATGGTAGATACCGGTTCTTTTCGCTCTCCCTAGGATTCAATTTTCGGACATATACCTAACGCACTGAAACCCTGCATCACTAGGTCGAAGGCCTGATGGCATAATTTGCGACATTATAAAGTAAACAGTACAAGCGAAAATTTTCAGCATTTAACAATTCTCACCTAGACATAGATTGATTTTCTCAGTTTCCCCCCTAAAAAACATGATTGAGGACCAAATACCAAACATGAAAGGAATCAAGAAGAAACATGTTCTGAATGTTCAGAAATCTCCATGGATAACGTGATTTAAAGAATTCACTAAAATCACAAGCCTCATCTGGAAGTGGTCCCAAACTCTCGCCACATCATGCAGCGCACTGATATCTCAAAAATGGAAAAGACGAAACTCTGAAATGCTTACGGTTTTAACATCCTCGAAAGTGTCTTCGTACTGACCACCCAACTCGCTGACGACGACAAGCCCTCCTCCTTCCTTGTGCTGTCGCTTCCTCGAACTCCGTGTCAGAGCACTTGTCGAGAGTGCTTTGGCATCGACTCGCCAATCATGCCACGAATCAAGAAACGAGCTCCCCAGCGAACTCACCCGAGAAAACTGCTTCCTCGCCATCGTATTTGAATCCACCAAGCAGAGGCATGGCGACGTGTGGGACTCAACCACCGACGAACCCACCGCAGACAAAGCCATGCCAAAGTCAACAAAACAAAAAATCAAGACTTTCGGTTCTCTGGGTTCTCTTGCAGCAGCAAAACGGAAAAAATAAATGCGTGAAGTTTCCGGAGAAAACGAGAGATACCCACTAACAGAATCTTGAGGATCTGCTAGTGGGTATGCAAGGAAAAGACTGGAAATTCGATAGGAGCAGTTAAAAGATTCAAATGGAGTTTGAGAGGATGAAAAGAACGAGTAACTCGAAAGCTGTCCTGGAACAACACACGTCATTCCTTTCCCATTTGTTTTCTCCTTTTTCTTATTTCTCCCTCGCTCTATCTCTTTCTTTTTCTTTGTTCTTGCTTTGGGAGTGTACGAACATCGACCAGACAAAATTATGAGGTCCAGATCTCTCCGCAAGAAGAGTGGGGGTCCGACCTTGACCTAGGGGGTGCTTCCTCATGCTTCCACGGACTGTTTGTTCTTCGATCGGACGGTTCTTTCCAAATCCAATGGTGGCTCGCTCTGTGTGGAGTCGAGCCAGTCAGCTCGAGAGATTGAATTTTTTTTTTGCATGAATTTGCATACGGATTCATACCAAGTAACCAACCATGTGGGCGGCGGCACCGGCTTCACACTAATCACGTTCAATTTGTTGGCACTTTAGGATGAAAATGTGCCGCATGCAGGATCTTTTGGGGGCGGGGGTCCTCCTACCTATGTGGGATGCCACTAGTTCATCTAATCAATAGCATATTGAATGCCGACAACATCACGTTGGAAACTTAGGTTTAATTAAAACTGAAAGAGTGATACTCCGCTTGAAATCATTTTGACTTGATGAAGTAATATGATGTGCTGCCCTTGATAAGGTGTCATGTCATGTTGAGAAGCGCAATGGTGTCGTTACGTCATTAAGTTGAAAAACTTTATCGAGAGTTTTTGTACGTACGAGAGAGATTGAAGACAACTTTGTGAAATCGAAGGAGAGAAGACGCTTGCCCACTTGAATGTTATTGTCTTATTACCACTAGCCCCGAAGCATGCTAGGTGTTATTTCTTCAATGTATTGGGCATAATTTTCAAAGAGATAAAGGACTGGCGAGTCCTTAATAAATTTTTTTTTGTCAATTATTCAATGTCGTCTCTGAAATGTTTTTTGTGCAATTTTCTAAAGCCTGAATTTGTTTAAAACTTTAAATTTCTTTGTAATAATATTATTAGCTACCTGATATACAAATAAAGAAGAATTACCATAAAATTGACTAAACTTAAGGAAAGGAATTGGGGTTATTATTATGAAAAACCTCGTACTGGTACATTTATGATAATTTTACCAAAAACTAAATATTTTATCACCAAAAATCCCAAACTGGTACACCAGTGACAAATTTACCCAAAACTAATTTTTTGACAACTAAAAACCCCAAACTGGTACATTTGCGATAAATTTACCCTTCGTTAGTTTCTATTAAATTGGATTAATACCACAAAAAATTACAAACTGATACACTTACGACAAAGGGAGGGTAAAACATAAAATCGATACATCAGTCAACTGCCGTGTGTTATTTAACAAAGCAATTTGACAGTAAAATTTAACGGAAATAAATTAAGGGTAAATTTGTTACAGATGTACCAGTTTGGAGTTTTTGGTATTCAAAAAAATTATTTTTGGATAAATTTATCACTAGTGTATTAGTTTGGGATTTTTCGTCGTATTAACCCAATAAATTGCCACTCTTCAACTTTGACAGAGTATAACTTTTGATCTAAGAAGAGTTGTGGGGCCTATAAGTAAAATCTAGATAGTTCGTTCACACTCGTTGCCATGGATCCTCAATAATACACTTTTTTTTACACGTTTCAGGCTACTTTTTCAAATTCACGCCATATTAATCAATTAGCAAGTTCAATCGAAGAGTTAAATATTTGGGAAAAGACCACCAAAAACCCCAAACTACATCACCTGTGACACATTTAACTTGAACTTTTTTTGTGATACTAAAAACCCCAAACTATGCTATTTGTGATATATTTACCCCAATATACTTTAGTTCATGTGCATTTTCGTCTTTTTTGCTTTTCTTTTTTTTTTCCTTTCCGGAGAGGGCGGCCCTCGCCTGATGCCGGCGAGGGCCGCCCTTGCCGGAAAGGGAAAAAAAATTAAAAAAAAAAAGAAAAAGCAAAAAAGACAAAAATGTCCATGGACTAAAGTACGTTGGGGTAAATGTGTCACAAATAGCATGGTTTGGGGTTTATGGTTTCACAAAAAAAAGTTCAGGGTAAATGTGTTGCAGGTGACATAGTTTGAGGTTTTTGGTGGTCTTTTCCCTAAATATTTTTCCACTTTGGAATCGAACATTTTTCGTAGTTTTTATATTACAAATGTTAGAAATGATCAAATATTTTAGGCCGGGGCTGGGCCATTTAGGCTTCGCCGTGTAAGCCCGAAACATAAACAGAAAACCTGGCCCATAGATCAAACGGGGCATCTTTGGGCCGGCCCAGATATTCGTTTTCTTTTTTTTATTTTAAACTATTTTCATCCCTGGTGGCGGCAAACCCCCTCCCTCCCTCCAAGCCATGAGCAAAGGTGGCGCCACCGCCATTGCCGCTTCCCGGCGAGGAGAGAGAGAGAGAGAGAAGGGCTACGTCGCGGCCATGGCCACTTTTTCACGAGGGCCATATCCTTCCTGTCATAGCAGTCGATGGTCAGGGCGAGAGAGTACGTGGTTTTTATAGTTTTGTCTTCTTTTCACAGTTTCACGTCCCCTTGGTGACTGACTTGGACTGTGACATGACATGTTGTCACTAACGTTTTTGATTGGAGGACGAAACTGAACAGATATTCATACAATTTAAGGAAAAAAGAAGGCCGAGGAGCATTTTGGCACCTTTATCTCTTTCCAAAAATTATTGCCCCTTTGACAATCCCTATCGCTGAAGTTTTCAGTCGATAAGAACTCATTCGGCTCTTTGAAAACTGCGTTGCAGCTTCACTGTTCAGCGATGGAGATCGGTACCGAGCAATCTCGTATCAATCGATCCCGAAGAAAACATTTGATTTCACGACCAGTCTTGATGCGTCGGGCTCAACGACTTCTGGGCTGCCTCTCTGGTATTAACTCATCTTTCAATTTCCCGAAACTTGACCGGTGAAATTGTTGGAATAATAAACTCACATAAGTCCTCATCAACTGATTAATGAATGTATACAACATTATAAATTTAGTTCGTCCTCTGTGATCAATCGAGTTTTATACAAGGATAAATTATTCTTTTACGAGTCGAAACGTGTCGGGTCGTGTTGGTTACAAGCCGATTGCGTTCGAATTGTTTGGTTTTGAATCTCTTTCGGTGAATTGACCAGTGCTTTGTCTGTCGTATAAAAGTTTCGCCCACCCTACAAGTCTTTCAATCAAGAGGGTGCGATGCTTCTACTACCAGCAAATCTATGTGATTAGCCAACATAGCATATAAAATGACCCAATTACTCAATTGCTTTGAGATTGGTGATTGTTACAACTTGATGAGATCTGTCTTCAACTTTAAAAATTCGAACACCTAATAACGTCAATAAGGAAAAGAATCTCGCTAACTAGTAAGTACTTCGGGAGCACTTGTTTAACAAGCAACTAAGGGAATCCAACAACTTTCAATGCATTATTTTCCTCGCCTCACGTATAATCATTATCTTGAGAATCGATATGTTTCTATACGAATGTGCTTGAGAAATGTGTCCGAGCATTTGTTAACATAATTTATCCAAAAAAACTCCAAAAGTGATATCTGCCATTGATCCCAAAGCGACCCACGTGTGGGATTCAAACACTATTTCTTTGTCCCTCGTATCAGTGGCTTCAGAAATCAACACGCTCTGGGCACGTAGATTCATGCTCTTGGGTGACTTATCTCTATTTAGATTTTGTCGAACCAAGTGCCATGATGCTCCAGAAGAGATTAAGTAGGTAATTTACAAATTGAATAATCACTCACGTGGCTTATAAATTTTGGCCAAATATACAATATGGATCTTAGATTTTAAATTTATTCAATATGATCTCCGAACTTTAACTTAATGTGCAATATTGTTAATGAAATCTTAATTATACTTTTAGTCAATGTTCAATTTAATTCATAAACCGTATGAAAGTATTCACTGTAGTTATTTCATTAAATTAAATTTAGGGACAATATTGAATATTTTTTATACAGTCTAGGGATTAAATTGAACACGTACAAAAGGTCTAGGGACTACATTGAATATCTTAATAATCCATGGACGACATTACACATTAAGTTCAAGTTTAGAATTCAAATCAAACAAATTTCAATTTAAAGTTTTATTGGGCTAAAGTTAAGGAATCATCGTTGTCATTTTTTTTTTTTGATAACCCAGGGAACCCCCGCACGGCCGACAGTCGAGAGGTAAACTCTGGGGGCGACACGTGCTAGCCACCACACACGTGTACTGGTTAAGTCATCCTGCGGCGCCCGGGATTCGAACACTCAATCTTTTGCGAGAGGAAGAGTGCCCTCTCCAGCAGCGCCATCCAGGCGGGACTCATAAAAAATTGAAGAAAAAAATTGAAGAAAAAAAACATAGATGATGGCCATGTGGGACTCATATTGTAAATAAGAAAAGATCAGAAAATGTTATTGATCAGGTTAAGCAATGATGACAAAAAGAGTGCAATTCCCAACTCTTCTGTCGTCTCCCGGCATAGGTTTCGTGATGTCTCCCACATGGACAATGGTGTCGATTAACTGAGAGGGGTGAAATGGAAGCAGAAACATAGTAAAAAAAATCACTTGACAGACACGGATGAATTCTTTTTTTTAACTGTCAAACGTCCCTATGTTGGCACTCAGCAGACACTCCTTTAAGAGATTGTGATCCTACCTAAGCGCATCATGCACAGAAAGTCATGAAATTCCATCCGAAGCATCATCTTTGTGAGGTCCAAACCCCAAAATTTGCCTCCATCTAATGGTGTTTGGGGGCTTGATTTTCTGCACGTTGCAAACTGCTCGAGAGTGCTGACGGATTGTTGGGCGAGCACAAGTAATCCTTTGCGCGAGGGGGCTCGTACGCTTCGGTTCACGACTTACTCTTCCGAACCCAATCCATCACAACTTGGTTTCTCTCGTTAATTTGTTCATTGTCTTTGAGTCATTAGTATAATTCAATTAGGACTCGGTAAAGCGCAGGAAATCTCTTTACCTCCACAAACCAGGGACTTTGGACATGGGACTTGGTTACCCTAAATTAAACTAAGCACCCATGGAATAGTACTAATTTTTTTCTTCATAGGAAAGTTTATCATGCTATCTTTTTTTTTTCATTTTCTAATATGCAATAATGTGGAGGTCATCAATAGTAAGTTTTGGAGGCAGTACGGTTGCGGTAGAGGGTTCAAAAATTGGAGGGAAGGGGAAGAAAAGAGATGAGATCGAATTTTATTCCCACAATGGCATTTCTACTTACTAAATTTGAAAGATAAATGGAACCCAATTGAAAACATAATTTATGAAAATCGAATTAATCTATCTTAAGAAATGTGTATCTTAATAAAAAAGATAATTGATATTTTGGCGTAATCTGCAAGATAACACTTCATACATATGCTAAATTTCTTAAATCAGATCAGTATAATATAGAACCCACATATCTAAAGGTCAATACTCACTGGTTTACTAGAATTTTTGTAAGATTGCTGCCTATCTTACCCAAGATATATCCTTCCTTCCTAATATAATTTGGAGAGCACAGCACAGAATTTGAACTCTCTCTCTCTCTCTCTCTCTCTCTCTCTCTCTCTCTCTCTCTCTCTCTCTAGCATATTGAAGATCCAATTTTTTACAGATTCAATCCATATGCTTTTATCTGTTGGGTTGATTTCTTAAATCTCTGCTAGAATTTCTTTTCATCCAAAAGGGTGCCTGTGTCTCTGGTTTGTCTCCCAGAGAAAGTTCCCACTTTTGTTCTTCATTCTCAGTCAAATCTCAGCATCTTTCTCTGTACGTAGAATCCATTAGGGTTTGTTGCACAAGCAGTTACTACCCTCTCTCTCTCTGTATTTCTGAGATCCGTCCACTGCTTCCCTTCCCTTTGAAGTACATATTCTCATCAATCCATAAACGCTTTCTGGGTCTTCTTCTTTCTTCTGTTTTTAGTTGGAAACTGTCCTTCCATTCACACCAGAGAGTTTCACTGTTGGGTTTGGCTTCTCTCATTCCACCATGGCGCCTAACAGCAGGAGGAGAGTGAAAAGGAGGATGAGAAAACCGAGAAAAGCCCATCACAATCAGGAGAAGGTCGTGCAAGTGAACGGCCAAGAAACGCAAAACCACACGCCTCTCAGTTTCACTTCCTCCACCACAAGCTCGGATCAAAAGCTTGCCAAAATGGGTGATCACAACTCAACCAATGAGAGTCCTATCAGTACCGATTTCTCCTGCTCGACGCCAAAAGGCAAGAGGTTTCGCATACCGAAGATCCGAACGTGCCCGCCCGCGCCGATGAAGAAAAGGGTTTGCGAGTCGAATCGCTCGAGCAGCTTGCAGAGGAGTCCAATCTCATTCTTTGCTTCCCCAGATATCGAGCTCTTCTTCTTTGCTCATCACGGCTTATCTGTTTAAAATGCCGGGCATCTTTTCCGAATCAATCTGATGATCATGTCCCTTTTCGGTGTTTCATGTTTATAGGATATGGTTTTAGCCTGCACAATCAAAAAGTCTTAGGTTTTTCCTGTGTCTTTGTGATCATGGGAATTTGATTTACTTTTTCACGTTTTCTGTTTTTGCTGTACTTGATATGATGCTGGGTTTTATCACAGTAGAAAGTGGGTAATGCATATAGTTGTTTCTTCATTTGTGAAAATTTCTGTGCATGTGTAAAAACAAGAAACCCTAGATACACCCGAATGCGATGTGTCATGGCTTTTAGGTCTCTACAGTCAAAATGCTGTCAGCATAATCTTTTGTTTCCAAGATAGTGTTTCGCCCATAATGGTTGAATGCTTGTGTTCAAATCAGAAGTATAATAATGACCTAATGAGATCTGTGGGGGCAAATGTAGGGAGAGAGACTTAGATATTCAATTCGACAGGAGAGAAAATACAAGAGGAAGAAAACAAGAGAACGGAACAGTGGATTGTCCATCGTCCTGTCCAATGCAAAGGTTGAGATCAGTATGAATATTTGTCAGAGAGGGTGGGGCGAGGGAGGAAGGTGCGTGATTGTCTGAGCTTGTGCCAATATGAATGAAGAGAATCCAATGAACGTGGGACTCGTGCGGGTCCACAATCTCAGCGCTATCATATTAATCGATCCCTCCTGACCCTTCTTTTGTTTTGAGCACTCCGCTCGAGCACCGCAGCGGCGACACGTGAGGTTTGGAGCCGACTATATTGAGAAAACAGGATTCTCGAAACCCCATCCAAATTTCGCAAGCAAGTTCGATGGAACAAGTTGAAATCGTCTAGAGGCTCGTCGTAACATCGCATTAAAACCTTGGGTAATCGATTCGCACTCAGTTGCATCTGGTTGTGCTTTGATTGTTTTGCGATGATTGAGCGTGTTTTTGCTGACACAATTTTTTTTTTTTGGTAACTGAGGTGTCCGGGCCAGCTTGCGTGCATCTCGACTATTTCTCGAGGGAGACTAGCACAGCAATTCACCGCCATAGTCCCTCACTTAAATCACAAGTGCTCAGCTGGAGAATCGAATCTGGGACCAGTGCACCTAACCACACAATCCCAAGTACGCCATAACCAATTGAGCTACTCATAGATGGGTCCTGACACATAAGTTTAAAGCTCTCTTATGCGACAATTCAAGAACGAGTGAAAATAGCTTGCTTGAAACAGCTCCACGATATATACCTCTTAGCCACAATGTAGGGTGAACGAATCCCATGATTCATGCTGACAAAATCTTAATGATTTCGAGAGCGACCCTTATAGAAAGACGAATTGGAGAGATGAATCTGGTAAATTTAGGGTGCAATGTTCAAACTAGTAAAATACGAAATGGCAAGAATCTTCTCAATATTTCGCTAGTCATCTTTCAAGGAAATGAGATTTCAAGTAACTACGTGGCCAGTTCTAAACTCAATCTCCAACCCCTTTTTCTCAAAAGTTCAATCGAATCGAGAAGCTTGATTTGGGACACATTTGATTCTCTTGCCATGCCGGAAACTTTCGGACTTGATCTACAAAAGAAATGACTGTTTCACAGGCCTTGCGCTTCATAAGAATAGAATGTTTTGTAATCATGTTACTTTCTTAGCTATAATTGCAGCTAAAAAAGCAATTACCAAACAGTCTCCGAATACCCAATCCATTTGCCAAAATCTTCTTAAAATATGCCCTCAGTGCTG
This sequence comes from Syzygium malaccense, assembly GCA_031216405.1. NCBI lineage: Eukaryota > Viridiplantae > Streptophyta > Magnoliopsida > Myrtales > Myrtaceae > Syzygium > Syzygium malaccense. Next base: position 6,967,610 of record CM062262.1, read on the forward strand.
GGTTTTGTTTAGCCACTTCAAAAAAATATGGAAGCACTTACTTCAGACGGGAACCGAGTTCTACCTCCTCAAAAAAAGGGCAATTATTCTCACTCACTGCGTCAGCCACTCTAAGTGTATACATCACAAGAAACAAAGACTTTTGACACCTCTGTAATGTAAAACCCTTGCAAACATCTCTTGTTCCCAGTAAATAAGGCAAAATTTGTTTGAAATGCCCGAGACTCAGCTTCAGCATCAACTAAAGTAAACATCAACCTGCAAAACATTCTATTCGCAATACGACACATCATATTCAGGTCCTGGCAAGAGCATGTTAGTGCCAAGATAGATAACAGGCAGGCAAGAGTCTCACGAGCACCATGCTAAAAAGAAAATCCGGTACAAATAGAAAAATCAGTTCATCAAAGTTGTCATTATTTTTTCTCAGCTGTGATGACCTAAAATTCAAGCAGTAAGAGGATGTCCTGTCTTGACTAAAAGCTAAAATTGCAGTCTAAAGTTCACAACAGAGAGACCTACTCCTGTACACAGACTAAAGGAACAAGGAAGGCTGGGGGAAAATGAGGAAGTAAGACATCCACAATCTCACATGCCCATATTCCTCGTCTCCTCCTCAGAACCTCCTTTTATCCAACAAGCCCCCACAAACACAAAGAACAAAAGCCAAGAATGAATTGCCGCCCAGCAAATAGATTGCCAAGAATTGTGGGATCGAAACCATGACACCAGCCTTCTTACATATTTAGTGGTGGGCCCAATACCTTGCACCATGGGACCCACGCAGGCTTCTTGAACCCGGCTAGCGAAGACGCTCTCTGGGTTGCTGGCCAAAGCGGTCTCTCTCCCTTTCATTTGAATATGCTGAGGCATGGAAGTGGCTGTGATTTTGGTACTGGCTGTTCCCATTCACGTAGTCATGACCTCCGTGAGTTCCATGCGCTTGCGACCTTCCTGCCATGTGACTACTAGATGAATTCCAGGTGTCAGAGGAGTCAGGTGCCAAAGGTTCAGAGCCCGATGAACTGGCAGATTGGGAAGACAGAGCCGGACCGGAGTTTGTGCCCTTCTCTTCAGCTGCATCATTCGAAGCATTGTTTTCACTTTTTTTAGCAAAGCGCCCTCCACTTCCCCTGGCTCTTCTCATGGCATGCTGGTGCCGCGACTCATGAAGATACGGCTATAGATCCAATTAAACCAAAACAAGAGAAAGTAGCGACACCGTGTTAGAGAACAAGCAATGAAAAGATATCAATTAAGTTTATCCCCACTGAATTAAAAGTTGAGATAGCTGCAAAAGTTGTAACGAAGGTGAAGTGTGCAGTTAGACAATTTCCCGCAAAAAAGAATTTCCTAAAAATAGCATTTAATGACAGTATAGCATGTGCCTAAGGAAGCAAACACGAGCAGAATACCTTCAAATGAAAAAAAAAGCCTCATGACCAATTTTTATAACTGGCAAAAGCCAAAGGAATTTCCAAATCAACAAGCAAGAATTAAAAAAAAGCAAATGCAATTCACCTTTCTATTCTTGATGAGCTTCTTTTCAAGCTCAGCTTTAGCACGTGCTTGTCTTCGCCTCAAAATCCCCTGAAACTGCTTAGCATTTACATAAACAGGCTCCTGTGCCAGGTCAAGGGGCAGAGGCATCCTAGCATGAGGAATACCGACAAAAGGATAAGCCTGCCCAATCCAAGATCTCTCAGATGGCATAACCCAGAATTCAGATATGTATCTATTGTGTTACAGAGCACCTCATACAACATAAACAAGGGGTGAACAAGGGAGACCTTCGGCACAATTAACAGCAATTTTCAGTGCTCCTTATTAATTGCAATAAACACAATTAAATATAAACATGGAAAAATTGTTAGAAGTGTAGCAAAGATTTTCTCTCATATGTTCTCTCTTCATCTCACCCTCTAGTAGGAAACTACCAAATATAACTTGACAAATATAAGAAACAAGCACCGTAGAGATCCAAAAAGACCTGAAGTCAATATAAATGATTTGAAGCATCACAACGCCTTATGTGTGAGAAGCAAAGCTGAGCGTCAATCTTTGATTTCTTTTCTAAATTGACATTTCAAGCTTAACTGCACAATTACCCATATACCCTTGTCCTAGGAAGTATCTACCGTTGACATATGCATATTACCTTACGGAGATTCGTGGAAAGACGTCGCTACTTCAGCAGTAGATATTATACCTACCCAACAAGCTACATTATCTCAACAACACCGCCATCACCAATGGAGCAGCTAGCTAGTTACTTCGCCAGCACCCCCATCACCAAGGACTTATGTTCCTTATCATCTAGTCTTAGCATCAATGTACTTGAATGTCACCTCTATGAATATTATACAATTGACGAAGCAATCTGCAATTTAGGACTGCTTCAATGGAAATGAAGGAAGCGGTCAAAAGCTAAAAGAAAAAACTAATATTAAAAAACATAGCATAAAGGCCAGCCAGACTTACTACTTCCTCACATATTTCTTCTTGCAATCTACCAGAAGGAACGATCTTTTCGGATTCTTTTTCTAAAAACAATTTGTGATAACTGTGCATGCACCGGAATGAAAGCTAGCGCATAATAGGTCGGTGTTGTATGGAATGAGATTTGAGGGGTACGAACCATTGACTGATGCCCATATGGTGCCATCATCCCCCCATAATATGGATCTTGATAAGGATTAGATGCACATGCCTGCAAAACAGTTACAAGAACGCCAGGGATCTCTTAATAACACGATAAGCAAGAAACATTCCAACTCTTTCGAAACAACACAGAATTTGACCATACAGAATCCAAACTAGCCAGAACCAAACTCAGAGAGAACAACAAAAAGAAAGGGACTCACAATTGTGTGACCGACAAGTTCTAGCTGGGGAGGTTGTGCAAGGCCATCATCACGCATGGTAAGTATAGGGGGAGCACCATGCCCATTTTGAGGCTCTTGTCCTTGATTTCCTACTGAAACAATGTACACTAGGCATAAATCTAAGATAACGAGAAGATCATGTATAATTTTACTTCAAACAGAACATGCAAGCCCCGATGACCAAAGGAATTGAAGTGCGCCATCTGTATCTAGATAAACAATAAATCTTAAAATAAAGCTTCAGCCAGAGTCTTCTGAGATAGAATGAGAGCTCATTAATAACAAGGTACTTTCAGTATCACAACGAAAGGGAAGAAGGGATGATCTATTTGCATCTTTTAAAAGCCTTGCAGCAATTCTAACAATATTTTTAAAGAATTTCAAACGTGAACATGATACATATACAGTGTATGGAGACACAGATCAAGCACAAGAAATGTTCACCCACAACCTAGGGAAAAGCTTATGCCATCAATCCCCAATCCAACAGGCACCATCAATAGATCCCCAGCGGTTCTCTAAATTCAGTTTAAGACAACAAATTCTGCTTCTAGAAAAGCTCCCCATACTGTATAAGAACACATAGATATGTTACAATTAGGAAATAGTCCACAGAAAATAACAAAGACTAGTGAAAGACATAATATCTTTTAACTTTTAAAAAAAAAGGTAAAAGAATTTAAGGAAAGAGAATTGAGACAAAGAGATCTGATTGGATAAACAGAAGGAAAAACTACATCACTGTACTTGCCAGTACTGTTTAAGACTATCTGCATTTGAGCACAAGTACATAACCTTATGGACGATACTAAAATCTATTCTGAATTAATTGCTAATTTTTCAGGTAGACTTTCTATAGTTCTACGGATACCTTAATCATTTGATGAAACCATGTCAACATGAGATGGTTTCGTGCCTGATACACATTAGACCAAGATTTTCCCTCTCACCACAAGGATCTAAATGCAGGTCCCATAAAACGAAGAGTGTTACCAGATGAAAATCCGACTACAGTAGGACAATATCCAATCCTTCGGAGGAACATGCATGTGCGGACCAATGCAACCTCTCCATAGAAAGTAGACTGCAACTAGTCCCCAATAGGCCGACTGTTTGTGCAGGAGCAAAAACGGCTACGGATGTATTGTTCGCATTATTACATGCAGTCCTAGTTCTACGGATACCTTAATCACATGATGACACCATGTCGACATGAGATGGTTTCACGCCTGATACACATTAGACCGAAATTTTCCCTCCCCCCAAGGACCTAAATGCAGGTCCCATAAAACGAAGAGCATTACCAGATGAAAATCTGACTACAGAAGGAGACAATATCCAATCTTTCGGAGGAAAGTGCATATGTGGACCAATTCAACCTCTCCATAGAAAGTAGACTTCAACTAGTCCCCGGTAGGCCAACTGTTTGAGCAGGAGCAAAAACAGCTATGGTGGTGCTGGTCACATTATCACATGCACTCCTAATTAATCATACAGGAAATGGCTGCTGGTGCCTGGTTGAGCAATAATGTATGGGCGGATATGAAAAGTATAACTTACGAAAGGCCTCACCAAATTAAGGTTGAGATAATTGGAACATGAGAGAAGGTTAAAAATACAAATAACTTGAGAGGGAAGAGTTAATGCTGCAATAATGACATGAAGCAATGATCCAACCGATCTCCACAGAATCTAGAATGCAAAATGAGTATATACAATTCCAGGAATGCAATTATGTGACTCTACCTGCTCCTGAGCATGCAGGGTTCCCTGATCCTTTGACATTATCGTCATCGTCATCTTCCTCAACTCTTTCCTCGTTTGACTGTGATTGACCACCATTGGACTCTGAACCACCATTTATGCATCCTAAAGGCGCATGGGTTTCATTTCTTCCTGGATCAGCTGGGGAAGTAGGATTATATCCTATGCCACGCCACCAGGGTTCGGTGAATACCGCACTAGTTTGGATGATATGTGGATGAGCCTCCACCCTGTTTGAACTTTCAGACTTTGGCTGCATAACGCCAGATTCTATTTCTCTCCGTCAATATGTTGGATCACAGCCAACCATACAACAGCATTTGAAACCGAGATGGACCTGCTGAGAATATGACAACAAGAATGGTCAAAATCAATGAACAGATAGCGGTTCCATATAAAACGGGAGAAACACTAGCACATATGTATCACAGGCGACCTTTTTCCGTTCATGCAGCCATAATTATTCCAGCCTGCAGAACTTGTAGCATTGGTATAGTGGTTCCAACATTTCTTTACTAATTCAAGTTACATCGAAGATCAATTCTCATATCATCTAGTATCGTATCGTATCGTATGCATAACACAGTCACTGGAATACACGAGAGATAATTAGCCAAAATTCCACAAACGAAACACATTTCCGCAACAAGATCACACCGAGTTCGTTAAATTCCTCCAAATTTCAAAAGATGTGTTGCTCAGTTACTTTGCAAAGTGTATACAGAAACTGTGTGTCAGCAGAAGATATAATCGAGATCTCTCGAAAATGATCTTGGAAACAAACATTTTTCCCTTTCATCAGCTACTGGCAAAAAAAAAAAAAACAGCAAACAACTCCCTTTCATCAGCTGCAGGAAAATTAAAATCCACTATCCGTTAGAATCCCCACTTCTCAATGGGGATCTCTGGAAGACAGTCAACGCAATACCACCCCCCTGCTCCAACTCGAAACTTTCCAAGTCCGGCGACTTCTACCCACTGGCACCAACACTATCCGGCTCGAAAAACCGGCGCCCACGACGCCGCCAATCTCCAGGAAAACCACAGCATCACTTGATCCTAACTCCCTTCCCCCCACTTCTGAAGTCAAACAAAAACAGACCCCCGCCCGGCCACAGTGTCTCCAACTCGATCCCCCCCCCTCCCTCGCTCTCTCTCTCTCTCTCCATAACTCATCAGCAACAAAACAGAGCACAAGCCAAAAGCGCTACTTCAACCTCCACCAGGAAACAAAACCCAGCTCGAACCCGGGACACGACCATCCATCCACACATTGCGAATTGTACCAACGAGACCCCCGCCCCCGAATCGCCCCCCCCCCCCCCCCCAAAAAAAAAAGAGCTCGGAGAAGCTAAAGAACCCAGAATCCGCATGCACGAAACCCTAAAACACCCCCGCATGCAGCACCCCCCCCACAACCCCCACCCCCAACCGAAACCCAAGTCGAAAAGAGCGGGACTCCTCCTGAGGATTCCGGCGCGGAAACTGAATCCGAACTCACCGGACGGCGGCGGAGGAGAGGCGGAGGCCCTGGGATTCCGGCGGCACCCCCGAGCAGGGTTCGGATTTTCCGGGAGGGAATTCGAGGGGAAAGTCAATCCGGTTTCTCCAGCGATTCTTCGTGGGAAAAACAGATATGATTCTCCTTTCCTTTTTTTTTTTTTGTGTGGGGGTGGTGAGGGGGGGAGGTAGTGGCTCAGTGTGTGTGCGGGGTTGTGTTTACTCTCTAATAACATAATATAAAAAGCGCCTTCTTTTATTTATTTTTTATTCCCTTTTATTCACAAGCGAGAGAAGAGAGAGAGAGAGAGGTGGGGGAGGGGGTGATGATCGCATCACCCGACGTGTGCCCCTTCGTGTCTCACGAAGCCGTCGTATCCAGACACGTGGGTGACAGGCCAACCTTCTACTCATCTTCGTCACCCCCACCCCCCCCCGGTCCCTCCCTCCTATTTTCCAATTTCCCGATTTTTCCTTTTTTATTTTCTTTCCCTTTTTCTTTTTCTTTCCGGATGACCATTTGGCGTGTCTTTTTCGGTCCGTGCTTCTTCCACGGTAGGACCCGGTCGGCCCTTTCGGACCCGCCCGGCCGGGGAGATTCCTTTTTCCTTTTTCTTTTTTTTTATTCATACTTGAATGAGCGGGTTCCGTAACGAGCTGTATAGGTCGGGATATGTCGAAATGGGTCATTCTTTTAATCCATATTTGATCAGCTGGCTTGTTATTATTTAAGTTAGTTATATTCGGTAAATGAGTCGTATACGAGTTTAAAATGCTAAAGTCTAAAATAATATGAATGTTAAAGGGGTTCGCGACTTACTAAACACTAAACTCACTTCTATAACTCTCTCTTTATTTCTAAATTTGGTTAAATATGGAAGTGTTTTAGTAATATGAGTCGAGTTAGGTATGAGTCCCTATTTGGATTGGGCCATTTTTCGACCTGACACAAACCCGACCCGACCCATCCAGTCGACGGATCTAAATAGGGCCGAGAGGCGCCGTTTCGCTCGAGCCTGGCTTGCCCCGATCGAGAGGGACCGCACGATTATTTCAATGGAAGGACTTGAGTAAACATAATTAAAGCACAATCACAGATATAATCCGTTCCTTGACATGATGTGTTTAGCGTCGTTGACCCAAAAACTTAGGGAAAATAACACGAATAATCCTATGTTCATTGTAGTTCATGAGCTATATGTAGTCCCTGAACTTGAATTAATGATAGTTCAGAGATTACACTAAACACGTACTAAAAGTCCCTGGACCACATTAAATAATTTAAAAGTTCATGGAGCACATTGAACATTAAGCTAAAGTTCATAGACAATATTGAACAAATTAAAAGTTTAGGGATCACATTATACATTAGACCAAAGTTCAAGTACTGTTTGTGTCGTTATCCGAAAAACTATCCCACTGCATAGGTATCTAATAACTATCCGTTAGCATTATCTCCACTCCATTAAATAACCACCAAATCTGTTCAAAAAAACATATTACGACTCTTCTTCCCATGTAGCCTCCCACCAACATGGACGTGCGTAGCTAATAGTCTAGTTCAAATTGATAAAAGGACAAAAGAAACTTAAGTCCGATCATGCGAATTTCACTTTAGATTTTAAGTATTTTATTACAACATATTCCCGCTCCCCCCAACAATCATTAAGCCATTGCCCATTCAAGGAAAGAAAAGGAGCTTGGATTTCTTCGGTTGGCAATCATTTTTCCCTACTTATGAAAATAGGTATATTGTTTCTAATCATAATTCCCTACATCAACAGTCGTGTCGTGCTCCTCGACTTGGGGTTTAGACTACCACTAATTAGATTTTCGTCATCACATAGGGGTGCGCCAATTCACTTCGAGGCGATAGAGTAAGAAAGTAGTGCAAATGCCCAAGCCAACCTCACCAAGCTTTGCGCAATGGCGCCTACAAATTTAATATTGCAACGATTCGAGCATACAGCACTCAGATCCTTCGACATACACCGCTCGAATGTTCTTTTATGGAATCGGCCACTCACGTCAATCTAGTCGGATCGTTACGAACGATATCACGGTCGACGTATCATGACTATAGTTCGATTTCGATCGCTCCAAGGCAATTGTGCCGATGAAAATTTGTCAACTTAATGATTTTGGACACAAAGGGAAAACCTGTCCTCGCATGTCAATTTCGAAATGACCGCATCATTAATTTGAAATTGTGTTATCTTTAGTTCATGGATTAAACTGAATATGCCAAAAGTCTAAAGATCACGTTAAACAAATTAAAAATTTATAGATCACATTGCACATCGAGTTAAAGTTCAGAGATTATATTAAATAAATTAAAAATTTAGAAAATCAAATATTAGTTTTGAGCTAAAATTTAGAGATCGTTTTGTGTAGTTATCCCAATTATAGATGCCGTCTGCGGAACGAACCAACTGCTCCAACGTCAGTGAGTTTATCAAAACCACCCCCCACTTCCCCCAAATAAAACCTCCCCCCCCAAAAAAAAAAAGCCGGAGACCCACGTGATAGACACGCACTTGACGGACAAATTACGGGGGGCACGTGTAACGGCAGGCAGGCGCGACGTCGCGAATCACGGGACACGTGGAGATTTTTCGACCGCCCATCCCATCGTTTGTCGTTTTCTTCCTCCTTCTTTGGGGGGGGAATTCATAAAATATGTCGCCTCATGGGGACGCATGCTCGTGGACAGTGCAGCAACCGTCGATTTCGTGAACAGATTGTTCCAATTTGTCGTTTGCGGGGGTCTTCTTGTCCACTTTAGATTTACGATGATGAGATATTGCCTAAGCCACTATTAGGCCTGATCATATATAACCTAACGGTCCACGGGTCACGAGTTTTGTTGGGCAGACAGGCATGGAGAAAGACGTGTAGTGAGAAAACCCGGTCTAGCGCGGTCGGGTCGGAGCCGGGCCGAGCCGAGCCCGGCCCGATTTGACTACAGTGGCGGGGTTGAGCAAAAATTTAGGCCCTTTCCCCTCCGGGCTGCCCTATGATGGCCACTAACGACAAAGTCGGGAGGAGTTTTACTTTATCGGTGAATCGCGGATTCGAAACTTATGTTTGATGCTTCCTAAATCCAGCCTTCAGATGTCATTATGTTCTTATTAAGTTTACTAGAGAGCGAAAACCGTAAAATCACTAGGTAGACAATATTCTAGCGATCCAGTATTGAAATTACGGGTCGATAACAATCTGTAAAACGATTTTCAATGATTGAGCGAGTACCTCAAGACACTTTTTAAGGCAACTAATTAGAAAAAAAATTTGATTTTCAAATACACTGCTTTCTCGTAGCATCCGTAATTCAAGTTTTGGAGCTATTGAGTATGCTTGACGGGTACTTTCAGGAACTTGTTATGGTCGAATTTTATATTTGCTAGGACTAACGATATCGAGGAATTATGATAATTTTACAAACTTACCATCTATACGCGCGTAAATTCATAGAGATTGGTAAAATCCAAATGCAAGTTGGTAACGTAATGAAGAAATAAATATTGATAAACTGGAATATAATTTGGTAAGCTTCATAATGGATACTGTTGTCAAATTTTGAAACCAAAAGAGACTTCCATTCCAACATATCATACCAAACTTCACTCTGAAGATGCTCCGTGATACTCCCACCCAACTCGGCATCCCATTTCGCAACCGCCGGTACAGACAGTCAGCCATGGCCGCTCCTCGTAAATTTCAGATAAGACACTCCCTCCTTTATCCGCCAAGCAAGTCCGGCCGACACCGACCCAACGTAGCCCACGAAACAAAGGCATTTTCAGCATCTGGAGCGATTCAACGGACAACCTGATGCAGCTGAAAAGATCAAGCCTCCTAATCGGTCGACTTCCATCTTCGAGACTCCCCTTCCTCGCCAAAGCTTCCATCGAGGAGTCGGTCACAAAGAAACAAGACCTGATGCACAGTTCCGTGATGGCCACGCCGGCAAAGGCAATAGTATGTATGGCTTTGTCCGACACAAATGGCAGGTAACCCAAATCTAAGCTGGATAATGTCTTGCTAATGATCCCTCCACTATTCAGCAATTGAGATATCCCTCTATCTGTTACCCTCCTACAGCGTCTAAGGGACAAACGCTGAATAGGCGCACTCGCTTGGCCAAGCGTCAACATACCACTATCTGTTATATCTGCTCCCACTAGATCCAACGTGTTCAGCATTTTAAGAGACGATATGGAATAAAAGCTCGAATCTGCTATGCTCCGGCAGCCCGAGAGATCAAGAATCTCCAAGTTACCGGACAACGCCAACTTCTTCACTGTCTCGCTGGTTATGAGATTGCATGATAGAATTCTCAGTTCGGTCAAAGAACACGGGGCCTCAGTCAGATCATGGAAAGCCAAATCAGACATAGACTGGGAGTTGCGCACCTCAAACTTCTTCAAGTTCTTGCAAGAATGAAAAAATGATGCGAAACCAGCATCACTGACTTTTGAAAAGCCAGAGAGCTGTACAGATTCTAGGCCCTTGCAGCCCTCAGAGAGTAGGAAAATACCCATGTCATTGACTCTTTTAAAAGATGCCTGGCAGTTTTGTCTATTTCGTGAAAGAGAAAGGCTTTTCAATTGTTTGCAAGAGCCCAAAGACTGAATTCCGGCATTGGTCAAATCACTGTGTGGTAGTAGGTCTTTCCATGGCCTATCTTCGAGATCCAACTCCAACAAACAAGGTATGAACTCAGCGATGGTTGTGACAAGCTCGTCTGATATGGTACTCACATGAAGTGATAAGCTTTGAAGCGAGCATGTATATGGCAGAGAGGGAAACTTAATAACCTCAGGCCAGTTCTCATTTCCTGCGATTTCCTTCACCAGACTGATCATATCATCTTCAAGCGCTGGCTGCAACTTCAGGACCTTGATACTTTTGGGCCAGCTTCCCGAGTAAAAAGCATACCCGGGGCCTTCTACGCCTCGAATCTTTAGACAAAGAGACTGCATAATAAGAAACAGAATCAGTTCTAGCACGCAACATGTCCACCAAAGAGAGAGCATACAGGGAGCCATCAGTCCCTCTACACTTCATGTAACACACTGTACCGCAACTCTCGGTCCTTCCAGAGAAGCTTGTCAAAGGTAAGTCTTCAATGACTGAGAAATGAAAGTTAAGAAAACCACCTCGTCCCACTGTATTACCTCCAAGTGTACACAACAGCTTAACATTTGCTGAAAATTCCCAATGAATTCGTCAAATGTGCCACACTCTGCCCACTCCAACATCAGCACCCTGTCAGAAGTGACACGAAGAGAATATCATACCGCACTGAATTGATCCAGACCAACATGACTTATGTGCCTGCTGAAGTCGTGACTGCAGTTTACTACAAATCTTGGAGGCATACTTCATATAACGAGCATCTAACATTCACCCGAAAAGATGTTAAACCTCGAATTGAGGTCTTTATGGACACTATCAATGTCCAGCAATTGTTCCTCTAAGCATAACTTTAAAGTAAACATAAATCCCCGAAACTCTGCCACGGTAGTAACAATGGAGGGGAAGTGAGCTGTCGATTTAGATTGACAGACAGCACAATTCAAGCACATACACGAGCAGCACGGCGCCTCTGTCTTATCCACCACAGAAATGCACCAAAGTAAAATCTTGAAAACCCAATGATCGAGCAAGAACAACGGAGACAAAACGGTGCTTTCTAGAGAAATTATTTCGGGAGGAAGGTAGGTCGGCATACCTCAAATTGGGGCATTTCCGGCCGATCGAGCCAAGAGCGCTCGGCGACATCGCGGCGCAGCATAGCAAGTTCAGCTCGCGAATATGCGGGCCGAGGAAGCCTTCGAGCGCGCAACGATCCACCCGGAGTCGGAGGCAGTTGATCGTGAGGCTCGTGACGCCGCCGCACGCGGAGAGAATGCGACCGAGAGTTCGAACATCCGGCGAGAAGCCCTGCCATTTTTTTTTTTTGCGCAGTTACAGATCCGAAATCACAACCAGAAGCCCCGCGCCATGGGCTAGGTTACACGATCTATAAATCGATGCCCGTGCGAATGCGGAGAGATAAGCTTCGAACTCACCGCGAGCTGGAGCGAGGAGAGAGAGGAGAGGGCGTCAGCGGCGGAGGAGCGTAGGGTTTTGGAGGCGCAGGCGGCGGAGGAGAGGGACTCCAAATCCAGCCGGAGGAGGACGTCGTGGATGAGGAGAGGGGCGGGAAGGGCCTCGAGTCCGCCGCCGCTACTTCCGCCATCGCCGCCGCTCGCCGTCGCCGTCGACTTCTTCGAGCTCGTGCCTCTTGGATCACTGGAATTCGAAGTTTCCATTGGAGGCGCGAAACATTTGATTGGGATTCTTCTCGAGAGCCAGCGAGAGGGAGTTGCGCGAAAGCTGCTCGGAGATTTTTTTTTTTTTTTGATTATTTATCGGGACAAGCACTCCATTAATCCCTGATTTTTTTCTATAAATATTCATCCGAAAATGACACAAATGACCTTTGAATTTTGGTCAAATCTATAACGTAGTCTATTGATTTTTGAGTCATTCGATGTGGTCCTTGAACTATAGGTGAATATTTAATGTAGTACTTTCGTTTGCTTAAATGACAAATCGGACGTTATTTAATGACTTGGATTACTGTATGCTAAGTTGGACTTTTGAAAATGATGACATCTTTCTATTCATCTACTTTAGAAATGGAAAAAATATTAGGGTGCTAATATGTCCATTGTTATTTGATGATGTAGATTAGTATATATGTAACTTTTCCTTTTTGTCCACGGTTCAAGCTCAACGACTTGGAATTCAAATCAATAGATTCCCTTAATTTGAGTTAATGGACTTATGACATTGAACATTTTCATATAATTTAGGAAAAATTTTAAATTAGTACCCAAAGTAAAGTTATTTTCTCAAAAAGGGGTCCAAAGTAGACATGGTATCAAAAAAGGGCGTGAAGTGTTCAATCAGTCTCAAATATGGGCCTAAAGTATCCAATTAGTCTCAAGTAAGAGCCTGAGTTCGCTGACCGGTCAAATGCTCACTGGCCAACAAGCAAGTCACTGTTCCGGCGATCGAAACAAAGACAATTTCGTCTTTTACTTTTAAAATTTTTTTGTATTTTTTTCTTTTCCTTTTCCTTTTCTTCTTTTTTTTTTCCTCTTTTCCCTTTGCCGGCCATAGCTGGGGCTGGCGAAGGTTGTAGGCCTTGGGTGAAGGCTGCCCCACCTGGCCCTGGGTTGCCCTTGCCTAGGCTGGGCGGGCAAGGGTCGCCCTCGCCCAACCCTTGGTTTCCCTCGTCAGCGTCGGGCAAGGACTGCCCTCACCTGGGCTAGGCGAGGGAGGGCGACCCTCGCCCGACCGTGGGTTGCCCTCGCTTGTGTCAGGAGAGGGTTGCCCTCGCCTGCCCAGCCTAGGCGAGGGCGGCCCTCGCCCGACGCTGGCAACCTCTGTCAGCCTCGGCCATGACCATCGGGGGGAAAAGAGGAAAAAAAAAAGTAAAAGACGAAATTGTCCTTGTTCCAATAGCTAGAATAGTGACGTGCTTGCCGTCCGAGGATTATTTAACCGGTCGGCGAACTCAAGCCCTTACTTGAGACTAATTGACACTTCGAGCCCCTATTTGAGATTGATTGAGCATTTCAGGCTCTTATTTTGCACTATATCCACTTTGGACCCTTTTTTGAGAAAATGACCACACTTTGAGTACTGATTTGAAATTTTTTCTATAATTTAGGAACTAAATTAAACATTTACAAATCGTTTATGGACTATATTGAACAAATTAAGAATGCAAAAACGACATTGCACATTGGACTAAAGTTCAAGGATCATTTGTATTATTTTCTCAATATTCAGTTAAGCTCGTTGGATCACCTTGATTTTTTTTTTATAGAGTCTTCTTGTCCAGTTTATATTTATGATAGTAACATATTGCCTAAACCACGATTAGGCTTGATCATTGACCTAACAATCCACACAATTCGAGTCACAAGTTTGTTGGGCAAGCAAGCAATGGAGAAAGACAGTAGAGAGAAAACTCGATCTTAGCATGGTCGGGTTGGAGTCGAGCCCAGCCCGGCCCGATCCGATTATGGTGGCGGGATTGAGAAAAAATTTAGACCCTTTCCGATCTGGACTGCCCAATGATCGCCATTAACGATAAGTTGGGAGGATTTTATTTTACTGGTGGTTGCGGATTTGATACTTATGTCCAATGCTTTAAAAATCCGGCCTTTAGATGTCGTTATGTTCTAATAAAGTTTGCTAGAAAGTGAAAAACCGTAACATTGCTAGGACGGCAATGTTCTAGCGATCCGGTATCGAAATTACAAGTTGATAGAAATCTACAAAATGATCTCAATAAATGAGCGAGTACCCCGAGACACTTGTTAAGCAACTAAATAAAAAGATTTTTCAGACATTGCTTTCACAGAGCATGCGTAATTCAAGTTTTTGAACTATGAAGTACGGTGGACAAATGTTTTTAGGAACTTGTCACATTAGAGTTTTCTGTATGGCTGACATAACGTGCCAAGACTAATGATATCGAGCTGATGTAAATATATGACAAACTTGCCAAATGCATAAAGATTGGTAAGATCCAAATGCAAGTTGGTAACATAATGAAGAAATAAATATAGGTAAATCGAAACATAAGTCGGTAGGTAGCTTCATAACGGATGCTACTGACAAATTTTGAAACCAAAGAGACTTGCATTCCAAACAAATCATACCAATACTTTCACTCTCGAGATGCTCCATGGTGCTCCCACCCGTCCCGGCATCCCATTTCGCAACCGCCCGTACAGACGGTCAGCCACGGCCGTTCCTCGTAAATTTCAGACAAGACACTCCCTCCTTCCTCCGCCAAGCGAGTGTCGCCGACGCCGACCCAACGTAGCCCACGAAACAAAGGCCTTTTCAGCATCTGGAGCGACTCGACAGACAACCCGATGCAGAAGAAGAGATCAAGCCTCCTAATCGGTTGGCTTCCATCTTCGAGACTTCCCTTCCTCGCCAAAGCTTCCACCGAGGAGTCGGTCATAGCGAAACAAGACCTGAGGCACAGTTCCGTGATGGCTGCGCCAAAAGAGGCAACAGCACGCACGGCTTCCTCCGACACATGTCGCAAGTAACCCAAATCTAACCTGCATAGCGTCTTGCTGATGATCCCTCCACTGTTCAGCAGTTGATGGATCCCTTTATCCGTTACCCCCTGACAGTAACTGAGGGACAAACGCCGAATAGGCGCACCCCCTTGACCGAGAGTCAATAGACCACCATCTGTTATAGCTGTTCCCGGTAGATCCAACGTGTTCAGCATTTTAAGAGACGATAGGGAACGTAAGCCTGAATCTGAGACGCCCCGGCAGACCAAGAGTTCAAGAACCTCCAGGTTACTGCAGAACGCCAGCTTCTTCACCGTCTCGCTGGTTATGAGATTGCACGAGTGGATTCTCAGTTCGGTCAAAGAACACGGGGCCTCGGTCAGATCATGGAAAGCCAAATCAGACATATATCTGGAGGAGTGCACCTCAAACTTCTTCAGGTTATTGCAAGAACGAAAAAATGATGCGAAACCAGCATCGCTGACTTCTGAAAAGCCAGAGAGCCGTACAGATTCTATGCCCTTGCAAGTTGCAGCCCTCACAGAGTAGGAAAATGCCCAGGTCGTTGACTCTATTAAAAGTTACCCGGCAGTTGTATTTACTAAAATACGACTGGCAGTTTTGTCTATTTCGTGAAAGAGAGAGGCTTTTCAATTGCTTGCAAGAACCCAAAGACTGAATTCCGGCATTGGTCAAATCACTGTTTTGTGGTACGTCTATCCCTGTCCTATCTTCGAGCTCCAACTCCAACAAACAAGGCATGGACTCAGCTATGGTGGTGACAAGCTTGTCTGATATGGTACTCACATGAAGCGATAAGCTTTGAAGCGAGCGTGTAGATGGCAGAGAGAGAGTCTTAATGACCGCAGTCCACCTCTTATTTCCTACGAATTTCTTCGCCAGACTGTTCATATCACCTTCAAGCGCTGGACGCAGCTTCAGGACCTTGATATTTTTGGGCCAGATTCCCGAGGAAAAAGCATACACAGGGTTTTCTACGCCTCGAATCTTTAGACAAAGAGACTGTATAATAAGGAACAGAATCAGTTCTAGCACGCAACACGTCAACTAAAGAGAGAGCATACAGGGTAGCCATCAGTCCCTCTGGACCTCATGAAATACATAGAATTTTAAGAAAAACAACCTGGTCCTACCCCTATTGTATTACCTCCAAGTGTACACAGCAGCTTAACAATTGATGAACGTTTCCAATGAATTCGTCGAATGAGCCACGCTCTGCCCACTCCAACATCAGCACCCTGTCAGAAGTGACACAGAGAATATCATACTGCACTGAGTTGTTCCAAACCAACGTGACTTGCATGCCTGCTGAATTCATCACGGCGGCTTAAAAGAAATCTTGGAGGCTTACTTGATATTACGAGTATCTAAATATTCACCTAAAAAGATGTTAAACCTTGAACTAAGGTCTTTATGCGGTTTACTACCCCAGAAATGCACAAAAGTAAAATCTTAAAAACCCAGTGAACAAGCACGAACAACAGAGACAAAACAATACTTTCTAGATAAATTATTCAGGGAGGAAGGTCGGTTGATATACCTCAAATTGGGGCATTTCTGGCCAATCGAGCCAACAGAACTCGGCGACATCGCGGTGCAGCGTAACAAGTTCAGCTCGCGAATATGCGGGCCGAGGAAGCCTTCGAGTGCGCAACAATCCACTCGGAGGCAGTTGACCGTGAGGCTCGTGATGCCTCTGCACGCAGAGAGAATGCGATCGAGAGTTCGAACATCCGGTGAAAAGTCCTGCCATTTTTTTGCGCAATTTTAGATCCAAGACCACAACCAGAAGGTGCGCTATGGACTAAATCACACAATCCATACATCGATGCGACTATGCCTATATGTATATATATCTCTACGCCGAACTGTGTTCCAGCAATGGATATCGTGCGAATGCAGAGAGGTAGCTTCGAACTCACCACGAGCTGGAGCGAGGAGAGAGAGGAGAGGGCGTGACCGGCGGAGGAGCGTAGGGTTTTGGAGACGCAGGCGGCGGAAGAGAGGGACTCCAAATCCAGCCTGAGAAGGATGTCGTGGACGAGGAGAGAGGCGGGAAGGGCCCCGAGTCCACTACTGCTACTTCCGCCATCGCCGCTGCTCCTCGTCGTCCTCGAGCTCGTGCCTCCAGGATCACTGGAATTCGCAGTTTCCATTGGAGGCGTGGGTCATACGGTACTTGAGACCTTGAATCCTTCAATCCTAAGTAAGCATGAAATGCTACGTTCCTCAAATAAAAATGTGCGATCAAAATGACAGGAGGGCTCCCTTATTTATACAAGAGTCGCTCTAATTACAATAATTGATCTTCTATACAATCTAACGATAGAGGATGTCGATTCTCGTCTAAGTGATCCGACGGTAGAGATTCACTTGATCTAACGGTGGAGGATATGGTTCCTCATCACGTTAATCCAACGGTGAAAAGTGGTCCCATCCAATTGTTGAGAGCATCAATTCTAATTTAACTTTTCGTGTCACATGATTGCCAATTTCTTGGTTGGTCATTGGAAGCATTTAAGTGTCGAGTAAAAATCCAGTTATTCCATATTAGACAGGTTGTATTTTTTGGTCATACCATATTAGACAGCTTTTTTTTGTCATACCATATTAGGTAGGTTATGTGTTCAGTTTTTTGCCGGAACTAGATTAAATGTTTGAAATGAATTTATTGGATCCCGAATCATCCCCTTTCTTGTGTTTTTTTTCCTTCCCAAAGGCCTAAGTCTAAGAAGTGGTGAAAGATTTACCCAAATCGTTTGATCAGTTCACGGATCTAACCGGTCGAAAAACCAAGTCAACATTGGATCCGATAGACACTTTCGACCATTTCAATCGAATTCAACTAATTGAACTTGACCGGTCCGATCCAAATTTTTAAGTAACATTAGGGTCGTCATCACCTCATCTCTTGCATCGCCACCGCGCCTTCATGCCGCCTTTATCTTTCCCGCCCTCCTTCGCGGCTCCATTAGAAACGCCCCATTTGCTTATATATTAATATCCACAAAAGCTAAGACCACCACCTTCTCCCGAACTGATGCAGAAAAACTTGCACTTCAGAAAGGGAAACGACTTAGCTTCCGACACTGCGTTGCGACGAAAAAACAAGGCGAGGCCAACGATCTCACATGCAAATCATTTTTGCCCTCCATGTTGGCGGAAATTGCAGCACTGCCATCGTGAAAATAAGTATGTTATTTCCAACTATAATTTCCTACATTAGTCGTGCCGTGCTCCTCGACTTAGGATCTAGACAGATACTAATTAAATGTTCATCATCCTCGAGTCCGCTGCTGTTACTCTGCCATCCCTGCTGCTCGTCGTCGTCGTCTTCTTCGACCTCGTGCCTCTAGGATCACTGGAATTCGAAGTTTCCATTGGAGGCGTGAACATTTGATTGTGATTCTTCTCGAGAGCCGGCGAGAGGGAGTTGTGCGAAAGTGCTTGCGGAAATTTTTTTGATTATATTTCAGGATAAACGCAGCATTAATCTTTGATTTTTTTTCTATAAATATTCGAGGAATAATGACACGACGGTCCCCAAATTTAATTCAATTTATAATGCAATCCCTATATATTTAATTTGTTCAATGTGGTTTTTAAACTATCGGTGTATGTTTAATATAGGGAAAACGACACAAACAGTCCTTGAACTTTGACTCGATGTATAATTTGGTCCATAAACTCTTAATTTATTCAATATAATTCCTGAACTTTAATCTAATGTTCAATGTGGTCCTTGAATTTTTAGTACATGTTTAATATAGTCCATAAACTTTATTAAAATGTTCAATCTAGTTTTTCCATTAATTCAAGTTAAGGGACTATATTGTACATTTTCATATAATTTAGGGACTAAATTGAACATGTACTAAAAGTTCAGGGACTATATTAAATAAATTAAAAGTTTAGGGACCCCATTGAACATTAGGCTAAAATTTAGAGATTACATTGAACAAATTAAAAGTTCATGGACCAAATTGCACACTAAACCAAAGTTCAAGGACTGTTTATGTCATTATCCTTTTAATATAAGTCATTTCGTTTGCTCAAATTACAAATTGGACATTATTTAATGACGTACATGAATTATTATATGCTGAGTTGGACTTTCGAAAATGATGAATTGACATCTCCCTCTTTTTATCTATCTATTTTAGAAAAAGAAAAAAAAATAGTGTTAACCAGAAGGGAAATCGTTTTATAATTTACAAGGAACGGCAATCATTTTCATTTTCAGACATCATGAACGAACCGGAAGGGCCCTTAACGAGCGGTTCACAATGTGATTTGCTAATGGTGAGCTATGAAGGAGATGAAGAAAGTGGAGAGAGTAACATCTCCTGTTTTGTTTGGAGAGAGAGAGAGAGAGAGAGATGAAGGGAGAAAGATATAACAAGTTGAGATCGAGCACTTCGATCTTAAATCCGAGCAAAGTTGGAATACAAACTAAATCGGGCGATTTCAAGCATGGAGCTTACACGGAATTCACATGATCGGCGGTCCACAAAATCACATGATTAGCATCCACGCAGGCTAAGCACTTCCCCACTTTTTAGAGCTCCCTGCTTCAGCACAGTGAAGGTCAATGCTTCTCCAGAACATGGTACTTGCACTCGAACCCATAAATATGCACGTTTCTAGTCGAAGATTATAGATAAAGAAACCTCCCTTTCCTTTGGGCAAAACAAAGAAAACCCTTCTTAAATAGCACTTCATTGTAATCTGTAGACAATCCTATTGACAGGGGCATGAGATTCTTTCCACCTAACTGCATTATTATCAGATCCTTTGGTTACACTGCTTTTACACTCCAAATTGAAAGAAGGAAAACCCCAGTGAAAGAAAAGAACAAGCAGGCCAAGTGATCCTTAAAGTGTGGGCCGTCCGATAATCTACCATCATATATGATCATCGCGTTCCTGAAATACATCAGAGTCCTCTACATTATCAGGTTGCTGAAATGCATCAGAGTCCTCTATCTTTTCACCCGAATCCCCATCTTGCTCTTCAGAGGCTTCAGCACCTCCTGTATCTGAGCTTGATTTGCTACCATCCGTGAAATTGTGGTTGGGCTCCGTCACATTGACTACCGTAGGCTGCTTCTCCATCATGCCAGAGAGAGCCAACCTCGGAGACCACTCAATAACATCGTCAATTATGTTAAATACCCGCTTCTGGTACCTGTAATAGAAGAAGTATAATCTTGAGACCGATGAAAATACAAGGCCATGCTATAGAAACCAGAGGAATGAACAGCACAGAAAAGTTTCCTGCAGGAACCGTAATATGTATAAGCCTTTCCAAGGTCAATTTTTTCATTATATTTCTAGAATTAACTGATGGTAGCAGCCTTCCTATGCCCTCTCAGCAAGGAAGTGCGTCCATGTGTTCTAATTCAATTTTGAACGACTGCTTTATTAAAGACATTGGTCAAAGTGCTTTCAAATATCCCAATCTTAAGAGCTCTCTCCTTTAAATGTTGGTCCTTCAAGAGGAATGCAGAGAAGAAAATTAACGAGGCAGTACTTTCAGGTTCCAACAGGAATAGAGCCAACTTCGCTTTTGCTAAGGCAGAAAACAATCAGTCCTTGAAACAAGAACAGCTACTAACCTGGCTCTAGCAGCCTCATCAGGGGCGTGATGCCTAAGCAACAAGATGACCACCACTGCTACCATTGCATAAAAGAGCCTGGTTGTCCACTTCGGTCGCTCCTCCTCATCTTTCTTGGGCCAGAAACGGAATAGTTCTCCAAGAGTTGCTTCCTCAGCAAGAATATTAGGGAAAAACCAAACACGCTTTCCAAGGATGATATACAATGCACCAAATATTGCAGCTCTAACTGCACATCAAAATAATAATAGCTTGACTTTCAATGGCATTAAAATTGTTGGCCTCACGGATAGAAAAGCTTTCACATCTAAAGTAAGGAGTGCAATAACAGAGATGCACTGATGGACCTGAAAATTTTAAGAATGCTATGCACACGCAAACAAAAAGAGTGCGAGTGTTTTTTCTCCTGCCTATGTAGAGGCTCTGAAGAACAAATAGAGGCACTATTGAATCTGAATTAAGAAAGGCTATTCCAGGATTCGATATCCTCATTGAACTGATTTAGGGGCCCACATCACTCATCTAACAAAGCCTAGTGAAATAAAGTATAGAAAACAGAAACGAGGACTATCATCAAACAACTTGTTCTCTTTAACTCGTATCAAGAAAAGGACAGCCAGAATTGACAGCTATCGAACTTCCTCTTTCTGTTGGCCAAAATTTCAAAATCAAATGCAGTCCGTTGATCAAATGGGATCATCAAAATCTTATAATAGCTAAAGAACGAAAGGAAGTGCCAGTCCAAGGATGGTTAAATCCCAAATGGGCATGCGGAAAAAAAATGCTACCTAGTTGGCCGAAGAGAGCGACTCAAGAAAGGCATATATCCCAAACTTTATTTTCGGTACTGTCAACCAATACTCGCAGAGGTTGGCAAAGTTTCTGCCTGAAAGTATAAAGTAGAGACCAAAACAAGCACACATCAAGTTGAAAAATTTGAAAACCTTCGTCACTTTGTTGATAATTGTACATGAGGCTTACAGGATCAGACTAGATGCCTAGGGAAAAGGCAAACCAACCATTAAGTCCCTGGTCATGGGTAACACTCAAGTAACCATATTTAAGAAACCTATTCACAAAGTAGACGATGATTCACCTCTAAAGGAAGTTAAATCAGAAGCCTGTTTGTTTAAACTTAAGAAAAGCAAGCGGAACTTTTTTTTAATTTCGCAACAAAGTTTTAATTATTTAAATTTCCGAAAAACATTAAAATATTACATGTGAATCTTCATGTCAATATTCGTAAATTATAAAAGTTCCAGGTGTTTCGGGCTAAGAAAAAGTCAAAGTTCATCCACCGTCAAGATTTAAATTAAACAAAAAGTAAAAAGTACACGTCTATCCAGGCAAGCTCCACATTTTCCCTTCAAAGATGGGCAAACGGGTTCTATTCAGTCATAACCATTAATCCTTCTTAAAGGTTGGTATCAATCTCGGCCCTTATATACCAAACGTGAAGTCAAGCACTATCATTGACAACTATAAAATTTTCAAGGTCATAGGAGGGTGTTTTTATCAAGATACTGGATGAAAAGAAAGGAAAACAAAACCAAAAACAAAGTTTCTCATTAGATTTTTAAGTACACTTCCATGACATCATTCAAAATTCAGCACAAATGCTAAAAGTTTCAACGAGAACTTTGTTATTCTAAAGGCAAAGCCTTGAACATGACAAAACCAGGCTATATTCATCCCAACTGAAAAAATCAAACAACAAATAAGGCCAAATCATCGGTGCTACCATCAGCAGAAGTTGCCAATTACAAATTTAAGACCATAGAAAAGCAATCTACTTTAGTAAAATCTATATATACTATGTGGCTTACATCTTAACCACCCAACAGCATAACATAAGTTAGAGGTAAATCACAAAAGCACATCAGCTATGAATAACTTACCGAACAAAAGAGATAGTATTAGCAGCAGGACACCGGCACAGGAGTAGAGTATTAGTATCTTGCACTGATGGGGATACACGGGAAATAAACATATTGCCAGGGTTAAAACAGGCCAGGAGAATGAGAGAAGCGTCTGCCATAATGGATGCCGTTTCTCAAATGTCCAGGCAAAGAAGGCATCATTGTCAGAAAATACATGCTCCTGCCAAAGTATGATTTATCGTATCAAATTAAGAACTCAGATCTGCATAACAAGATAAGCCTGCATGATTCCCCCGAAAGCAATGAAGCCAGTAATGCCACGGTATGCTGAACTCAATCAAGTGATATTTGCGTGCCTTGCGCAATACTTATAGTGAATTAGTTCAGAAAACTTAAGAGAGGCATGGTACTAATTCATTCAGCTGAATATGCCATCGTAAGGGACAAGACTAATTGACTCCAAGGCAGGCGATCGAGCTCTACAACCCCTAATCTGTTTGAATGATTTACCTTATCCCAGTTCTAAAGACCATTATGAACTTAACAAGTCCAACTTCTCAAATCTCCAAAAGTACATCAATATGTGAAGTCCTTCCTTCGTAGTACTTTAGCTATTTTATAAACTCTTGCTGGTAACTTCACATACTAAAAGCAAACCAATAGATCTGCATTAAAGGAATTTTAAAGATCATTACATTCAGCCAGTCAAAGGGATTAATGAAATATAGAGAAATCTTACATGATACATCTCTAAATGTGCTGGCCAGGTGGACAACTTTTTCTTCCCTGGACGGACAGTTTTCACCACACGGTCACATCGAATCAATAGCTTTTTTCTCAATAAAGCATTCCCAATATCTTCGACTTCTAAATTTTGGTCCGACCCCAAGATATCTTTAAGTTCTGGATGGTTTTTCAGAAAAGTAACGAAATCCTTCCCTCTAAAATATTCCACACGCGTCTCCTGTAAGACTGCCCACCTAGATTCCAGATCCTTATGATCCCTCACCTTCTCAGCAAACAACTGAAATACATCCCTCTTTGCAGCCTGTTTCTGGAAAAGCAAAGTTTGAGCATAGATAATGAATAATGAATAATGTCAGTGCATCAAATAAGCACTCATGTGATGAAGTCTTTTGAACAAGCCACCCAAGTATGCCCAGAGGAAAGGAGGTCCACTAGCTAATTAATCCCAATCACAATTGAAAAGCACCAAATAGTCAAGTAAGCAACAAGTAGATTAAGTTAAGGAGACGCAATCTACACCTGAATTACTCGAATTTTTCAAGCCACATTACGAGTCTATAGTTTCCCTCTGCAATAGCCAACTAGCTTGTCAGCTGGTGGTATCGGATCGAAATTGTAAGTGCAACTTTCTGGCATTCAACTTCGGACAGCAACATTCATATACAAATTACAGGGTGATATGATTAATTTCCGAAAGCCAACGCCCCCCCCCCCGGGGCCCAAAGAAGTCGCCAAAACGAGGCATCAGTCGGATTCCATTCAAACATTTCTAGGTCACGGAAAGACAATTCACCGAGTAAATTGGGTTACTTTCGGGATAATCAAAAGATTTCTATCCGATTACCATTCACAACAGCAACACGTCGTACATCTAGAGCTCCAATGGCAGGCACTGGAAACACGAACCAACGCGTGAATTCACAACTAAACGTCACGGACGAGACAGCGATCGCGGCACGCATAAAGCCGACGCCTTTCCGCGCCGAATCGGCCTCAAGAGAGGAGCAAATGCCCCTCCCCATGCACGCAAAAACCACCGCGCGACTGCACACAAAACCCTAGATCGAGAGAGAGAGAGAGAGAGAGCAAACCCCAGGAGGAGTGTCGGGATTAGGGTCCCGGCCGCCGCCGCCGCTGGGAACGGCCGCCGACGTTCGCCGCGTCCTCTTCTTCTCCGCGCCGCCCGATTTCTTCATCGTCTCCTCCTCTGTTTCAGCTTCAGCTCTCTGCCTCTGTGATGCGTCGCCAATTTTTAGAGAGAGAGAGAGAGAGAGAGAGAGAGGGGGGTGGAGACGGTGTGCTCTTCAATTGGTTTTTGGGCCCCCAAATCTTGTGCCTGCACTTGTAGCCGATTTGATCTGTGCTATTATTTGGCACCAAATTAAAACTGAAAGAATTCAATTTGGCAAGATATCAAACTGAAACTTGAGCAAGGAATTAATTACTTTTCCATAAGTGAAAAATCAGGAGATCTCACCAGCAATAATGACCACCCCCCCTCCCTTGCAATTACCATAACAATCTCCATTCATGGCGAAACATTCGATTCGATTTGTTTCTACCCGATGCCCCCTCGAGACATCGAGTCGTCAATTTGACCTAAAAAAAAAAATCGGTCTTTGTAGACATGCCCATGACCCTCTCCACACGTGGAAGTAGCTCCCAAGAGCATGAGTCGGTAAAGAAGTTTGCTTACGTCATAATGGGATTTGTGATCTTGAAAAATATTAGACTCGTCAAATGGGTGGGACGGGTTGGATCAAAAATGGTATAACCCGAATAGATATATTTTCATATAATGCAAATCTAGTAACTCATATCCAGTCCGACCCATACCCAATCAATACTAGACCCAACTCGTATTGGTTAAACCATTTTATATTTAACATAATTTATGAAAACTTATATCCAAATTGAGGTGAGAGTGCGGAAAAACGAGTGCCAGATTGAATGAGGGCAAGAGAGAATGAAAAGAGAGTTATAAAGGTGGGTTGCATCTGAGTTGTAAATCTATTTATGGCTTAATTTAATACTTGTATTACGTTTTATCCCTTGTACTAAATAAAACTTTATCCCTTGTACTAAATAAAACTAACTTATATGGCAACTCATCCAATTATATATGAATTTTCTATAAATGATTTAAGAAATGAGCGTATGAGTTATTTTGACATATATAAAGAAATATGTAGATGGGCACGAGTACTTTGTTCAGTGATGTTTTGTTAGTTTTTTTTTTTTGGGTCGCAGAATTTTTATTAGTTCAAATTAATCATATATGCAAGAATGGTGAGGCCCGATCGCGTTTCAAGAAACATTGGTTCAACAAAAATTTGAAATGAACGAATCCAAATTCAAATGTAAACGAAACGACAAATCTCAACGAATTAACAATGTCGTTTAGGACCAGGACCAGGCCCAATCGACCAGGATTGAATTTTCTGGGCCCATCCCCGGAAAATAAAAAATGCATATACCAATGCAAATACTACGGGGCTAGTTCGAGTTTATCCGAGTAAGAACATTTTCTTTTGTTTATATATATTTTAAACAATATATATTCGGCATTAAATTTCAAAAGCATAACGTGAAATTATAAAAAAAAATTAGCATGATATAACTTAAGAATTAATATACTTCATTAGATGAATTTTATTCTTGGAAATTTAATAGAGCTCACGTTGTTAGGTCGGGTAGAGAGACAACAGTCGTAAGTGTTGTTTGTGAAATTCATTTAAAACCCATCGTGGCAATGTAAAGCGCTCAAGTGGAGTAACCACTTTTTCAACACGAATTGCGAGATTGCGATGGATACTCAAATGTTGCCCAACTGTTCTAATCTATTTACGGTTATTGCTTATGTGGACATAGTAGCTAAATAATCTCAACACGTCACATAAGGCTAATATTGTATAACTATTCGATTTTCCTCAATTTTAAGTAGCTTTAAGTATGATATTGACTAGAGCCAATATCGATGAGCTTAGCCCATCGAGGCGAAGATGTCTCCTAAGCTAGGTCGCAGTGACAAAGCAGAGTCACCGACTATGTAAAAGTCAAGGTCGATCATAAGTATTGACTAGTTAATAGAACATGTCTCGTGTCAATAAGGAAGGAGTAAACAATATGTTGAGCAGCACGTGTCGTTTGATATCGACTACGGATACAGTCGATGATCAAACACCCGCATTGATTGTGAGAAGCTAGTATAATTAAGTCGACAAGGCGAGAATAGTTTCCGACCGATAGTCGAGTCGATGTTTGTCAAGTCAATGGCAGGAGTGGAGAAGCATTGATGTCAACTCGCAAATTTTGGCTGAAATCAAATCGATTGCAACAATGAAACAACAAGAACGGTTATTGCAATCAAACTCTTGGCCGGAACTGTTACGACAGACATTGATTGATATTTGCAGTCAAAGAATTATTACAGTTTGGTAAAATCATTATTGCAGTCAAGCTCTTGAGACAGGAAAGCTTATACCATTTGAATTGTATGCGGTTGATTTATTCACGCTTTAGCTAAAACATGAAAAATAAAATTAAAACGACGTCGTTTTGGCTAAAACATGGGGATGAGACTAAAATGGCTTCGGCCAGAGGGCTAACGACCCTCGTTGACCACTGGCCAACCATCCCCACTATCACCGGGTTTGAGGCCCTCACCGTTTTGCATCTTCCTTCTTCTTTTTTTAATCAATTTTTTAAAATTTCACCTTTAGCCTAATTTAAGTAATATTTAAATAAAGATCATATTTAGACCAAAATGACGTCATTTTAGCTTCATCATTCATGCTTAGTCACGTCAGTGCCACGTAAGATAGAAAGAAAAAAGAAGCCCAGTTAGCATGATACGTTAGCCAAATTGGACGAAGTTACTGAAATGACTCGATTACATTAATTTGATAAGTTTTAGAATTTGATTACACTTTTTTTATAAGTTTTAAGACTAAATTACACTTTCATGATAAGTTTTAAGACTATAGGTGCACTTGTCCTAATAAGTATGTAAAAAATTAATGTGTAAAGGACTCAATTACCATAAAGGGCCATGCTTTCTTCAATCAAGCTAGATAGTGATTGGTTAGAGGAGTTCGAAGTGGACGCTATGGATGGATGATGAAGACGGGCGATCGAAATTTACAGAAGTAAGAACTTTTTCGAGGATTGGTTGAGTGGCATGTTCGATTGGGATTAGTCGCGTGCTCAAAAAGTCTTGAACGTTGAATTGATATAAAGAAGAGTTTTTGTAAGCAAAGAAAAGTTTCTATATCAAATGATAATCATTAGGGGTGTGCAAAAGAATCGCGAACCGCTTGGATCTCCCGGAACTAGATCGGATTGGCCTAGAGCCGACGGTTCCCATGGAACTGGTCCAGTTTTCGATTCCAATTTATTGGAACTAGTGAGTACCGGTCCGATTCTAGGTTTCAGGCATGGAACTGTCCACCTGCCCACTCGGACCAGACCAGTAAATATATATTTATTTATTTAAAAAAGTCTATAAGTGAAAGTGAGCCTTTTCCCTTTAATTTTATCTTTCCTGCCTCCTGTTCGCTACATTCTACATTCACTCTATCTCTCTCACTCTTTGCGACTGATCCCTCTCCCTCCGTAATTTTCTCTCCTTTTTCTCGCATTTTCCCTCACTTTCTTGTGGTTTCGCCTGCATTTTCTCTCTCTTTCTCGCATGCCAATCCATGGATGGAACAAACTAAGGCATCTTAGCAAAGGTCAATCTCGTTTGTCATCTTCCCTTGCGATTTTCCTTCCTATAGTCGGCGAAAGCTTTCTCTCTCACGCCGTAGTTTCCCTTAGGTTTCTTTGGATACCATGACCACAGGATTGAGGAGCAGTGTTCGGCAGTTCCTTCGAGCTACGTTTGGAGTGCGCTATTTCAATCTCGACAGAGTTTCCAGCGCGAGCATTGGTAACGCGAGGAGCTTGATTGGTTGAAGTGTTTTCGAGCTCTGGGAGGGCGGTTTCAGAGAAGGACAAATGGAGATGGCAAAGCGAATCTTTGCTTCTTAGTACGTGTTGTATTATTTGATGAATGCAATTTTATAGGGATTGGAGATCGGTTTCATCGATCCATTTAAAATAGATTTATGAAACTAACGGGTAGTTCCTGATTTTGATCCTTAGTGGACGGATCCCAATGTCAAAGTAGGAATCACCCGCCTGGACTATTCTCACCTCCTAACAATCGTGGATTATAAAATAATTGGATAAAGTTGACATGCTACTCTAGTCTCCATCCATGGACAATCTCACGAGATAGGATAACCAGGAAAAAATCAATGGGAGGGAATGCTTAGCACGTAAGGAGAGCGAAGAGAAGACGGCGCTCTGACTTTTTGATGCGCTTCTAGAAAGGATCTCGTCATTGGATCCTTGGATGCCAAGCCGCGGGAAGAATTAAATGCGAGAGGAGAGGATGGTGGCGGACGTTATCGGAGACGTCTCTCCACCTCTCCATCTCCCAAAACCAGTCGCATCTCGCAGTGACCGCAGAGATTCTCGTTCCTCTCGTCTTCTGCTGCTCCCTCTCTCTCCCTCTCTCTCTCTCGTCGTCGTTTCACGCTTTGCTTCTCGCTTCGGCTTCACCCATTCCACGTTCCTTTCTCCTCTTCCTCTTCTCCTCGTTCTGGTTCTTGTTCTTGTTCTTGTTCTTGGTCGCCGGTCGGGTCTTTTATGCATCTCCCACTTCCGGCGGGTGTCTTTTTTTTTTTTTTATCGTCTTCTCCCTACTTCTGCGGAGATTCGTTGCGTGAAACGTCCCGTGTTCGTTTCTTTTCCCCTTTCTTTCTAAATTTGCCTCTGTGCCCATCCTCCACTCGACAGGATAACGATAACAATGGGGATTTCGTCCCGTCATTTGTACTAATCCCATCGAGCCACATTTCTTAAAGAAAACGCCCCACGCCCCGTTTTCTTCGAATCTGGAATTTTTCCTGACCAGCTGAAAAATTCCAGAGCTCAAATTCGTCCGACCCATTTCCTCTTTTGATCCCTCTGTGAGGAAGACAAGGAGAATCCGAGCAAAAAGATTGGATCTTGGATTTCCCTTTTGCCCTTCTTTTCCCCTCACATTCCCGGGTCATCAGGAAATCCGACGGAGATCGCCTTCCGACAGGACGCCGGTGGATTCGACGTGTTCTTGATCAATGGGTAACTGTTGCGCAGCTCCCGCTTCTTCGTCGTCCCCGAAACGGAGGGGCCAGAAGAACAGGAACAGGCCCAACCCGTTCTCCACCGAGTTCTACACCGCCAACCCGAGGCCCGAGAGCAAGCTCGTGGTGCTGCGAGACCCGACGGGCGGCGACATCTCGGCGAAATACGACTTGGGTCGCGAGCTGGGTCGTGGCGAGTTTGGGGTCACGTACCTGTGCACGGACGTGTCGACCGTCGAGAGGCTAGCGTGCAAGTCCATATCGAAGAGGAAGCTGAGGACGGCGGTGGACGTGGAGGATGTGAGGAGGGAGGTCCAGATCATGAAGCACTTGCCGGAGCACCCCAACATTGTGTCGCTGAGCGCCACTTACGAGGACGACGAGGCGGTTCACATAGTGATGGAGCTGTGCGAGGGCGGAGAGCTGTT
The DNA here is from genome assembly GCA_031216405.1 of Syzygium malaccense. Classification (NCBI taxonomy): domain Eukaryota; kingdom Viridiplantae; phylum Streptophyta; class Magnoliopsida; order Myrtales; family Myrtaceae; genus Syzygium; species Syzygium malaccense. Next base: position 6,997,729 of record CM062262.1, read on the forward strand.
CGACAGGATCGTGGCCAGAGGGCATTACACCGAGAGGGCTGCTGCGAATGTGATGAGGACCATCGTTGAAGTTGTTCAGGTTTGCGTGCGTGTGTTCTGCTGGTGATTGTGATTCTGGTTTTGCAGAATTTTGGGGGCTTTATAGGTGTTTGGATGATTGCTTGTGCTTGTGATTGCTTATTGTAAGTTTGAGCATTATTGATTGGTCATGTGTAATGAAGATGGGTTGGATTAAACTACGTTTGTGCAGTGGCGAATTCAGAAACTTGAGGTTGAGTGGCGAGGTAAAAGAATTTCTTAAATTCCCTTGGTTGGGGACATAACATTTTGCATGAAATTTTGTTAATGATAGTGCACGGTTACAGAAAATTGTACTAATAATGGAGTGGCCAGGAGGGTGGCAGGCTTGGGTAACCCCCCTCGGTCTGTCATTGATTATAGGATTGGTGATTTTGGCTGTGTGTTGAATCAGTCACTTTTTGGTCTGATTGTGTTCGGTATCTTAGGTGGGTCAGAGCATTCTAGTTATTGGTTTCTGCCTGCTGATGGCTTTAAGACTCGAAAGAAAAATTGTCAGCATGTTACTTCTTGAGGCTGGTTATTACTTCTTTATTTGTGCTTTTATCATTTGGGGCAGTAAAATATGCATTTTCGCCTGCTGCCTGCGAGTGCTAAGAAGGTTTCTTTGGCCTTTGAAAGTCCATATTTGCAATGATACTTCTTTGTTTGCTCAATTAATTTTGCTGAGTTGATCGGACCCTTTCATTTGATGGGCTCGGTTACTTCTCACTGGATGTTTTGGCTGATTCTTTGTACTCTCTGTTCTTCACTGATTATGGCCAGTCTCGCTGCTGGTAGATCGCCCCCCTTTCGGTTAATTTATTCCCCACTGTCATCTAATTTTCTGATTGACTTTTTCGGTTGCAGATGTGCCATAGGCATGGAGTGATACATCGAGATCTCAAACCAGAGAATTTTCTCTTTGCCAATAAGAAAGAAAATTCCCCGCTTAAGGCAATTGATTTCGGATTATCAGTATTTTTCAAACCTGGTATTGTAATTTCAGCTTATGGAGTTGGTTCTTTGTTTCGTTTTGCATCATCTCCAGCGGACAATAATGAAACTGACAAAAACCACCACCACAGCCGCCAACACTAACTCATGCACTTATCTGATCTTGATTTGTCCTTTTGACATGGTTTTGATGTCATATTATAATCAATTAAGTGCCTGAAGCATTCTGTTCGTGCAGGCGAGAGATTCGACGAGATAGTGGGAAGTCCTTATTACATGGCTCCAGAAGTTTTGAGACGAAATTACGGCCCAGAGGTTGACATCTGGAGTGCTGGAGTGATACTATATATTTTGCTTTGCGGTGTTCCTCCTTTCTGGGCAGGTCAGTTTGTTTTTTTTTTTTTTTAGTTTTAACGCTGGAGAGTTCAGGCATAATATATTGAAAAGGTTGGAGAGGTAGTATTTGTTTCTAGAGCCCATGTTTTGACTCAATCTGACAATACCGATTAGTTGTTAATCTAAATTGTTAGTTTATTTGCTCTTGGCATTTTAGAGTGGTTCTCATCCGAAAGAACATGTTATATTTTGACCCAGAAACTGAGCAAGGGGTGGCTGAAGCAATTATCCGTTCTGTCGTCGACTTCAAAAGAGACCCTTGGCCTAAAGTTTCGGATGGTGCAAAAGACCTTATAAAGAAAATGCTTAATCCTTATCCTGGCCAGCGGCTTACTGCTCAGCAAGTGCTTGGTATTGTTAGTTTGGTCTAACCGCTCGTATTTCCTTTCCTCTGACCATAGATATCCTAAGAAATACGAATTCTTCATGTATTTCTGGCAGATCATCCTTGGATGCGAAATGCTAAGAAGGCTCCTAATGTGTACCTGGGTGAAACTGTGAAGACTAGGCTGAAGCAATTTTCTGTCGTGAACAAGCTCAAGAAAAGAGCTTTGCGGGTAAATTTCTGCTGCTGTTCTTGCTATGTTAAGTTACACAAGAACTGATGCTTACAAATATTGATTATTTCTATATTATTTTCTCCAACTAGATCTATTATTTTGGTTCACTTGTAGAGTGCTCATTATTTATGTAGGTCGTGGCTGAGCACTTGACGGGGGATGAGGTAGCTGGCATAAAAGATGCATTTGAAATGATGGACACCGGCAAAACAGGGAAAATAACCCTTGACGAGCTTCGGACCGGGTTGCAAAAACTGGACCAACAAATTCCTGACTCAGAACTACAAATTTTGATGGATGCGGTTAAGTACTTATTTCACTTGTAGACCTTCATGTCCTCTCTAGGCTTGTGAATATTTGGAGTTCATGTAGCTTTATGATAAGGATGTTCACTAGTCTTGATATAGGCTATGAAAAACTGGAACGGTGAGAAACATAATTTCTTCAAAATTCCAAACTTTAGAGATTCTTATGGGTTGCTCCAGTGTGTTGCAAAATCTATTATTATTCTGTGAAGAGAGACTCTTTCTGAATCTTGTTCTGGATAAACTATGGCCTACAGTATATTGCTTCTCCTAGCCTTCGAAATGACAAAAATGTTAAGGGCTTTTGAAACTCTTGATCAGTATCATTCAGAAAATGCCTTTCTATGTTGGCAGCATCTAAAATGTTCTGGTTGTTCTCTTCCCCTGGACTGGCTTTGCGAAATCACGGTCGGAGAAGATTCAATGTAGTCAACCCAATGTCATTCAGGGTTGCTTATGCACAGAATATTGAAAGGAAAGAGTGCGAACTTCATGCTAATCCAAAAGGAATGAAGGAAGTTGATGATAACAAGTTCTCTCACCCAAATGAGCATCATGTGCAAGGTCTTCTTTCATACCTAATTATGGCAATTTTCTTCTGTACAGGCTGACGTTGATCGCGATAGGACTTTGAATTACGGGGAGTTTGTTGCCATTTCAGTTCACCTAAAAAAGATGGCGAACGACGACCATCTACATGAAGCTTTTGCATTCTTTGACCAAAACAAGAGCGGATACATAGAGATTGAAGAGCTGAGAAATGCTTTAAAAGAGGATGACGATGACACCACCAGTGAGGAAGTTATCAATGCCATAATGCACGACGTAGACACAGACAAGGTTAGCGAGTACTATTTTCTTTAAAGAAGTAATGGCATACTTTACTATTCAATTGCGTTTCCCACTGAATTCAGCTTTCAAAGTATCCCGTTTTAAAGTTGACACTTTGCGTTTCCAGCATTCGTTTGCTTTTTTCTTTTACTATTTTTATCGAGTGCATAATTTCTGCAGACTCAATATATCAAGTCGTGATTGTTAATTTGCAGGATGGAAGGATAAGTTACGAGGAGTTTGCCATGATGATGAAAGCGGGCACGGATTGGAGAAAAGCGTCCAGGCAATATTCAAGGGAAAGGTTCAACAGTCTCAGCTCGAAGTTGATGCGAGATGGGTCGTTAAATTTACCCAGCGAGAGTAGATGATGAAGAAGCTAGCTTAAAAGTTTTCAAGTATACTAACTTAGAGAAGCTGTTTTCCTGACGTGTTCTTGGATTGCTGCTCTACGGGTTGAGTGGCTTCCATGTTAGCTATCTTTTGGGAGATCTGTTAGTTTTCAGGTTAGTTACAGGAGAAGAGATCTTAGGTTTAGGAGTCAGTGAAGAGGTTTTTTTCAGGGCGGCGAGAATCGGATGTAAATACTGAAGTTAGTTGGTCAAGAGCAAATTGGTCGCAAATTTTGCTTCATTTTGCCTACTGAAATTGCCCATCTACCTGAGTAGGGTGGATCTTTTGCTTGTCCTAGAACATGAGTGTTTTGACTCTCTGATCAAAAGAAGAAAGCTTCTCAGACTGTATACAAGCTTTTCTTGTGTGAATTGTGTTCTTTTTGCCGAGTCCTTCATCACAGACCATCCTAAGTCAGTGCATCCTGAGACTAAGGGCCCGTTTGGTAACGTGCCAAACAGTAAAAATTTCTGTTCTTTTGTTCCCAGAAATAGTTTGGGAACAGAAATGCGTTTGGTAAATTTTTTGTTCCCGGGCACATTTTTGCAAAAATTTGTGCCGAGAAACAGTTTTGGAAGAGAAACAAGAAGTAAAAAAAGTTGCTTCTTGTTTCTCGGCACAATTTTGAGAATCAGTTTTTTTTCTTTTTTTCTTTTTTTTCTTTTCTTTCTTTTGTGTTCTTCTTTGGCCATGGCCGGTCGCCGGCGACCGGCGGCCGGCGGCCGGCCACAGCCCAGGGCCGGCGAGGGCGTCACGGCCCTCGCCGGCCGCCGGCGGAGGCGAGGGTCGCCCTCGCCGGCGAGGGCGAGGGCTGGACCCTCGCCGCCTGGGCGAGGCCGCCTCGCACAGATCGGGCGAGGCCGAGCCTCGCCGTGGGTCGCGACGGCGAGGTCGGCCTCGCCCAGAGACGGCGAGGCTCGGCCTCGCCAGATCTGGGCGAGGCCGAGCCTCGCCGTCTCTGGGCGAGGCCGACCTCGCCGTCGCGACCCACGGCGAAGCCGACCTCGCCGTGGGTCGCGACGGCGAGGCTCGGCCTCGCCAGATCTGGGCGAGGCCGAGCCTCGCCGTCTCTGGGCGAGGCCGACCTCGCCGTCGCGACCGACGGCGAGGCTCGGCCTCGCCCGATCTGGGCGAGGCGGCCTCGCCCAGGCGGCGAGGGTCCAGCCCTCGCCCTCGCCGGCGAGGGCGACCCTCGCCTCCGCCGGCGGCCGGCGAGGGCCGTGACGCCCTCGCCGGCCCTGGGCTGTGGCCGGCCGCCGGCGCCGGCCATGGCCAAAGAAAAAAGTAATATAAAGAAAAAAAATAATTCAAAATATTATTAAAATATTATTTGGAAACAAAAATTTCGTGTAGTTACCAAACGCATTTCTATTCTTTTCTACTCTAGAAATAGAAATTTTGGACAGTTTATCAAACGCCTTTAAATACTCAGAAATTGTTTCCGGGCACAGAATCAAAAAAAATCATTTCTGTTCAGAAATTGTTCCCCGGCACAGAAACGTTCTCATGCGCACCCTAAACCACCCGAAGCCTCAGCCATTACCACTAGACTGTTTGCTCAGTGGTTGAAATCTTTGTGAGTTTGCTGATATTTTCGACAAACACAACTGATCAGACAGTGGCATGGTGCATCCAATTCGGCCGAATAACGATTCGTGCGCATGATGTGTCGGGTTTCGATGTGGTAAGGAGGTATTTCATTGCTGATTAGTATGTGCGAGATGATTGGTTTGTACTGATATTCTTCATGAGAATTCAATCAAAGCCTCTTTCTTAACGACCGAGTAGACCCTTCACAACCTTCAAAAACAATCCATGAATCAGAAGAGATTGCCAAGTGAGATCCCAAGAAAGAGACCAAGTGCGTACGTTGCGGATATCACATGACTGTCCAATCCCATTGACTCGGTACAAATGCGTACAATTCTCCTGTTTTTTTTTTTTCCTCCTTTTGCCTTTTCTCAAGTTCTAGAAATGACCAAATTCAGCTCACTTGTGGCATGCTTTATCAGTGGGTATCGTGACAGAAACCGCGGCAAACTTCTTCTTGGCCTCCGGGTCCCCGGTTTCGGCTCGTCGTCGGCCATGGCCACCATGGAGACGGCGCACGCAGCCCCAGCTGCAGCGGCAAACACCAAGTCTCTTCTTATCACGTTGCTCCTATCCTCATAAGAGTTTACTTTGACTTCCATGGAGGCCGGCCTCTCCAAATCATGGGCCTTGGCCACGACAAGGCCGTAGCGGGAGGTCCTTAGGGCATGTTTGGTTAGGGATGATGATGATGGAAGCCATAAACTTATTATACATAAAAGTCGATTCAGTTTTAAACATTTCGATTATGCCAATCTAATCCTAAATCTTTTGATGATTTGCGAACGTAATCCTTCTAACCAAATATCCAAATAATAGATTTGTAACTAAATTGGCAAATTTTTAAAAGGTTTAGGATTAAGTCGACACAAAGAAAAGTTTATGACTAAATTGATAAATCATCAAAATGTTAAGATTAAATCGGTATAATTGAAATGTTTATGACTAAATTGACTGTCGTATAATAAATTTATGACTTTTTAGATAATTTTTCCGACGATGGAGCGGTCAAGAATGAAGGCTCATGGTCATGGAAGCCATTAGTGCAGGAAAAGTTAGTGACATACATTAATAATGCAATGTTGCAATACGCAACAGAGTCTTTGTTGGAAATTGAGCGAATTTTTTGCCTGTGAATTACATCGTCCAATTGCCTTATCCTAGGGAACGCTAAAACCAATGGTGTCTCGCCACGTGGAATTTTACCCCTCGGGTGGGTCCAACGAATGGTCCTTTTTTTTTTAAAATTTCCTTTTCGCTAGTGCCAGACATATACAATAATTACTCGTAAGATCATATCACCGTTCATCTCCACTGAACTGTAATAAATAATTTGGTCCCTTTGAAATCAAAAGTTGGCGAAGATGAAATTATGGACCGAGCCGCTTACAAAAAAAAAATTATTTGGTCCCGGCCCTAGAAATGTATAAATATCAGCACCAATAATTCATTGAATTTTACAAATTTTAAGAGGGAGTTGTTAGATTTTGAATGTTGGTGGAATCATCGCTAGCCTAGACATTTAGGGAGCTTTAGGTAGCATCTTACCTTATTTATGAGGTCAGTGAAATATTCAACTTTTGTACCTTAAACTCTAGCTATAGAGTTGCCTGACCGGCTCGAGAGTATCTTGTACTTCGTTGGAATTCATTTTATTGTACTTTGAAAACTTTCAATCGATTAGGGACGGTAGATATCAGAAAAAAACAAACCCGATAAATGAAAGAGACACAAAGCAAAATGTGACTGCTCATAGCTTGATTGTCGGCGATCAATTATTTCGAAAACTATCGATTAATGTCGAGTGCAGCTAAATCAAGTCATTACGTGTCATGTTTAGCAAATTACATCTTTCCACATCGAGCATAATGAGGCGTGTTACTGGACCGACTTTCTTTCGCGATTAGTCTCGATAGGGAAAGCCCAAAAAGAAAAAAGGCCGGCATATGATTTAGACGGCGAGTTATTAACTTCAGTAGGTGCATGATTCAAGCCTATCAGACATCACATTATTTAGTAGCGCGTATAATTAAACTCTTGAACCTCATCTCAATTGACCAAAGAGCAACAGCCAAACACCTTACCAAAATTGGCATAAAAGAACCGTCTGTCCTACCAACATAGAGGTTGTAAATTCAAACCCTTCATTTTAGTGACCCAACCCAACCTAATCCAATCGCACTCGCAGCCTCCTTTTGCCTTTTCTTCTAGGGTGGGGTCCCGTTGTGGCCAACCGGGAGGAAACGCTTGCCCACATCATCGATCCCATGTGCGGCCCGCACGACATGACCGGCTGCGACCTTGTGCTCCGTGACGAAACCAAGTTTCCTTCATGGATCACACATATCCCTCTTCCCATGAATGGAGCGAGCCACGACGCCCGACGGCGTAGGCCTCACATTGAGCTCGTAACATGAAATGCGGGCGGCTCGACTATGAAATTAAATTGGGAAAATTACTGGAAAAGTTTTAAACCTATTACAATTGTATCAATTCAGTCCAAAATATTTCTCTTTTTTTGTCAATTGAGTCCTAATCATTATGCATTTGTGCTAATTAAGTTCATTTGACCAAATTTTGGCCCCCGACATCGCTGACATGGACTTTCCAATCAAAATTGATCAGATGGACCGAATTAGCACGTATACAAAAGATTTAGGATGGAATTTGCATAATTAAATTACAATTCCCAGCTGGGAGACAACATGTTGGATAATTCAGATAACCCCTTTTCGCCCTTTTGAACGTTACCCTGACGATTTTGCTTTTCAGTCACGATGGCACCAAACTCCGGTTGGGCCCCCGCATTCCACTGGCGACGGCACGTGGCGCGCGCGAGCGCAACTCGGGGAAGCGCTGGTCCCGGTCACAGACGATCAGCGCTCGGTGGCCGGCCTGACACGAGCAGTTGGACGGCCGCCGGCGGGAGGGGATGAATGGTATCGGGGGCAAAGCCCTCCGGTCAAATCATCGGCGAGCATAACTGGTCAGCCCCCGGACGTACTTTCTGTGGGTTCCGCCCGACGTTTTCCGCCGGACAAAACGGGGAACGACACGCCGTACGAAAGAGCTCGCGAGAAGCACCGGCGTGGAACCCGCCGGCCGACTTGCCGTCGAGCAGGTCGGATCGTACCGCTACTGCTCGCGTTTTAGCCTGGAGAAATCAAAGGTTCACGTGAAATTCGGGCACGAAAATCTGATCGTACTCCTGTCCAATCAATCATCTCGAAAGGACAGTATTTTTCGCTGACACGAATGCTGCCCCCCTCTTTTTTTAACAAATTTTTTTTTTCAAAAATCTTTCCTTTTGAGCTATCGGGGTTCTTGACTTTTTCTCTTTTGTCCTTACTTTCTATGGTGTGCTACTTCGAGTGCTAGTTCGTTCATTAGTCTATGGTAAAAAAATCGAGTTAGGTCAGTGATTTTGAAAAAGGGTTCAACTCAAATTGACTTGGGGAGGAGTTTAGCTCACTTGCTCGTTGACCCAGGAGCGATTAAGGATGAATTGGAGGGTGATTTGAAGCTGGTTCAGTTTGAACTTGGCAGGTTTTTGAAATCGATTTTCGAACTTTATGACTTCGGAATTAGGTTCCCCGTTTACCAACTCTGCAGGATTAGATTAGATATGCCCTAACGGGCACTTAGAACGTTCGGACTTCGAAAATTTAGGGCTCATCATATAATGTTATGAATGGGATAATTAACAAAAAAAAGTTTTAAATCTATTACACGTCGGCCAATTCAGTCCAAAGCTTTTACTTTTTGACGATATGCCAAATTAATCGTTCCAGCCAATTTTGACCGAATGTCGCCGATGCAAATACTAGCCGTCTTATGCAGCACGATTGATGTTGAAGTCAACAATTGTTTTAGATTTTTTTTTTACTTTCTTCTCTTTCTTTTTTTTTTTCTTCCACGTGCATCAAACATTTCCTCTTGCGACAAGGAAGTTTAGTTGAGGAGAATACATCTCGAGCTCAGGAAGGATCCAATTAATCTCATGGATTGAGTAAAGCGCGAGTCACGAACGATCCAACGAATCCTTTATTGCCACGGAAAACGTGAGACCATGTAATACGAGCAAAATCGAGGAAATGGGTCGCCAAAACCGATAAACATCTCGTTGATTTTCAACAATAAGCAAATAGATAGGAGTTTTGGACAATCGATAGAGAATCGAAACGATCTTGGGGCATTATATCATCAAACACCCCGCTATTCAAATAAGATCATTAGGGGGGAATCAAATCAAAATCAAGCAAGAAGCATGTGCTAATAGGTAAATGTGCACAAAATAAATTACCATGACCAGTAGCTAGCCCTAATCGAAAGTACATTTTTTCAAAACTCAAACTAATATTCCTCGGCATAAGCCCAAACGAATAGTTCAAAACCCACGAACTGGAGGATTTTAGCCTACACGAGTAAACAAAATTAAAAAAAAAAAGAGAGGAGAAAATTACAAGTCTGTACTTTTTTTTAAAATCTTTTTTAATACTTGGGACTTGTCAAATCGGGGAGGACTTCGAATCGCTAGGGAAGACGACAAGAGGGCGCACGTTGGCGCGGAGGAAGAACGAAGACGGATACAAGCACAAAAAGTCTGGCAGCGTTACGACAAAACAGTGCTTTGTCCCTTCGCCCAAAAACCAACTTCGTATGGACGGAACCACTGACCTATCGTGGATACTTCCAATTGCCCCGGCAATTTGTTGATAATTTATGTCATGGAATCCTCCAAATTTGAAATTTTTGGACGGGAGGACAACTGGGTTTTGGAATTTGAGTTCGATTAAAAACCGTTTCACTGGGCACTTGCTTTAAAAGGAAATTGGCGAGCGGGTATTTTGCTCGTCCTGCCTGCAACGGTCGTGTCGTGAAACCTAGAGAGTCTTAGCTTGTTGGAAAAAGGTTTAATAGAAAGGGGATTTAGCTAACTGGGGACATTGGGTGTAAATGTAGTAAGTACGAAATTCATATCGTGATTTTTTTTGTACAATTATTTATTTGCTGGCAAGTCTCGATTTGAACCGAGATGTACCCACGTTTTGTTGGGGGAGAAAAGACCGTATTTTCATGACTCCGTGAAAGTTATTTAGGTCCTCTTGTGATATTCGGGACCTCGTCACAATTGTTCGCTGCACGTGAAATGGCATCGGGACTATACAAAAAAGGAGATCGGTGATCATGATAAGTCGCGAGAGTATAAAAAATACAAAAAAAAACGCATACTTTGACAGGACAGAACGAAATTACCCGATGGCCTAAGAATTTGAGCTGCGCTTGCCATGGCTGACTCGATTTTTTTGGGGCTTCGATAAGCTCGGCCCAAACCACCGAGCTCGTAATTAATTTTCGATTTAGGCCGGCTTGATCTTTCAAGGATCGAGTGCCTGAAGCTCGAATGGCTTGGATCGGCCGAGATACATAAGAAACACTATTAGACGTGCACCCCGGGTTCCGGCCTCTGGGGTCCATTCTAAACAAGAGCAATGGGGATGCCATTGAATTTCTTTCTCATGCAAATATCATTTAGCACTTCAAAAGAGAAAACTTATACATACACATGATGTTCTATTCAATGCTTTGAAAGCGCGCGGGAAAAGAGTAAGTGGTGAGAAAATGACAAGACATCGAAATTTTCTACTCCTCCTACCGAAAATCCGAAAGCATTTCCCGTTCCAGCACCAATTTCAATCCTCCCCTTTTCCCTCTCTCTCATCGAATACTCGATTATCAGCTCGCGTCGGGCTTGTTAATCCACTCCACACGAGCCATGAGATCAAGCGGGACCCGCATAAGATTCGCGCGGTAGCGCACTTCGCACGAGCCATCGGATCAGGCGGGATCGGGGGTTCAAATGTGGAAAGGCAGAGAGTCACCGAATGGACGCGAGAGGAGATCGAGAGAAGGAGAAGGACGGCGAGGGGAATGAGCCATTTTTTGACAGCGACGGCCACGAACGAGGCGGAGAATCTGCGCTCCCTTTTCATTGATTGAGCTCACGCCAATTTGACCCGACCGAGCACAAACTCCTTCACCGGCACGGCGTAAGAAGGAGCCGAAAAGATCGCGATTCCCATCCCCCTCATTAATGCCCGCGTGATGGGGCAAGTGGACACTGTCTCACCCCCACCATCTCTCTATCTCTCTCTCGCTTTTGAATGTAAAAAAAATTATTTGTCGAATGGATCTTGGTAATGGAATTCATCAAGCAATGCTTGACGAGTAACATTTTTTCGATTTCCGAAATATTAATTTGGATAAGGGCAGTTTTTTTTCTTCTTCTTCTTTCCTGTCGGATTGTCAAGACATCTGCTGAGTAATTGAATACCGGGAATTTCATGATGTCGAGATTGGATTTCTTTCGTGATATGGATAAGGGCTGCAGAAGTTCTAAAACATGTCGCGAAAGTGCGATTGAGTTTTAAAACTTTCAAAAAGTGCAGTCAAGTCTTTCCATTAATTCCGTTCAATTTGATCGACGGAAAATGCTGACGTGGCTTTCTTTATTATTTTCACTCTTCTACATGGCGTCGTTATGGCATTGAGGTTAACTCAAGCACTTAAGCGATCCGAATCCTAATTTTTACACCAAACCTTAATTAAATTAGGTTTAAAAAATCTAAAAGTATTTTTCAAAAATTTTTTTTAAAAAGAGATAAAAATTAAAAAAACATGTAAAAAGTAAAAAAAAACCATTGGTTGAAGGAGGGCCCTTCGCCCCATCGTACGTGGGGCTTCGGCGATGGCCAGCGACCCTTGGGATCACATGCGACGACATCCTTTTTAGCACTTTTTACAAGTTTTATGATTTAATTACACATTCATAACAAGTTTTAAAATTTTTAATGCACTTATTCTTTCGTGATATGTGTAATCCATATGCCCGACGGAAAGAGAAGAATAAGAAGGACATCCTTTTTAGTATCCCCATTCCTCTTTAGATGGATATGGTCACAAAGACATACCACTATATATACTATTGTACATCGTGCTTGGTTTAGTGATTCTCCATCCTAAGCTCATATTCAAAATATTTCGAGTCAGCCTGGACGTATGAACAAATTAGATAAAGAAAAAGAAAACTTACCCTCGTAAAAAAATGAAAATATTCAACACAACTTTCAAGTGCAAGCATTACCAAGCTAAGGGCCCAGCAATGTCCTCACGACACTGAAAAACACATCAAATCCGACATTGCTTGAGCCCTGCTCAACTTCTCAAGAACCCCAAGAACAGCCTCAAAAATGGCAATACGGAAGAACAGGGTCCGAGGAGAAAAGATTATGTAGTGCCCCCCCCCCCAAGCGAAAAACGGCAGCTTTCATTTGAAATCCCTGTTCTGACAACGCATATCGAGGTTGCACGCTCATTAATTTACACGCTAACCCCTCTCTCTCTCTCTCTCTCTCTCTCTCTGTGGCGCTATTTACTTCTCGCAGATTCTGCATGTCCGGTTTTCTTCGACTTTTCCTCCTCCAACCACCAATCTCTGCAACACCCGAAAAAGTTGTAGCAAAAAAAAGAGGAGCAGAAATGGACAAGGGACCAGCCAAATTCGTATAAGGTCCCTGCGTAATGTCTCCCTCGCGCTCCCCCTCCTCCTCTCTCTGCTTTTTGGTTGGCTTCTTTCCGAAACCAAGAATGGAACTTCGTGCACTCGCAGTAGTATCGGTCGTGTAGTGCACACGCGCTTTTTTCGCGCTTCCGGGTCTTTGCTTTTCCGTCCAAAACGCTGCTTTTTGGGAGCGAGTCACTTGGTCGGCGACACCCTTTGCAGCTGGAGTGCTGAAAAGGCAAGAAGCTCGGTTGGTTGTGTTGAGGAAAAGGGGCTGCCGTTTGGAGGGGATTGTTAGCTGATGAAGTTCAACATGTCCACCGCGGCGAGGAGACAGAAATGGCAGCATTACCCGACACCCCCGACGCCGAGGATCCTCCAACTGCCGGGCAGGCCTCGCCGGAGGCCGCCGAGGGCGGCGAGGAATGCCGCCGGAGAATCGAGAAGCAGGGACCGGACGGGGAAGCTGGAGGCCCTGTTCGACCAGGAGCGCAAGTTCTTGGGAGGCGGCGCGGGCGCGCCTATAGTGCTTTTGGCGCACCCCGATGAGAGGAGAGAGAGGGTCGAGGATGGAGGAGCGAACGAGTACGAGGAGGGCGGTGGCGGTGGCCGCGGCGAGGCGGTGGTGGAGGAGGAGACGTGGAGGTTTCAGGCGGAGGTCTTGAGGGCAGAGTGTAACTTGTTGAGGATGGAGAAAGAGATCGCTCTGAAGAAACTGGATAGGACGAGGATCAACATGGAGAGGTCTCTCAAATGTGCTATTCAAACTTTGATCAATGTGAGTCTCTCTCTCTCTCTCTCTCTCTCTCTCTCTCTCTCGTTCTGGTTCGTTCATTTGGTAAAGTTGAAAATGTGGAGAGAGAGTAACTTGACACATTTGATCAGTTCTTTTGATCAACGTGGCTCTCTCTCTCTCTCTCTCTCTCTCTCTCTCGGTCATTTGGTAAAGTTGAAAATGTGGAGAGAGAGCAACATGGCACATTTGATCAGTTCTTGAAACTTCAGATGATTTCTGGATAACTGATTACAAGCAACTACATAACATTTTTTCATGATGTATAGTTAACAAAGAGTGCTTTTGACCTGGTTTTTGTGTTTCTCATAGATATATTGGTCGATTGATTTGTAGGGGAAGAAAAAAGTCTTTGAAGGAGACAGTTTGAGGGCAGTTTTTGACGGGGAGATAGAGCATTTGGTTGGGAAGCTCAAAGAGCTGAGAAAGAGCCTGAAGGTCAATGATTTCGGCGCTCGAAACTGCAGCAATTTCGATGAGCAAGTGAACGTTCTGCAGAGAAGGTTAAAGAAGCTCCGTGGCACGTCGTCATCCAACGACAAACCCGTGAACGAGATTAGGAAGATTGTGGAAGCAAGCTTGTCGACTGATTTCAACTGGGGAGTAGACGAGAATGGAACTCCTGATCACGATCACGATCACAAAGTAATCTTCGCTCTCTGTTTCCTCCTAATTCTCTCTGAAGTTGTCTTATTCTCTGAGTACTCGAACTGGGCTTCGTAAGCGCATTACATTATGGACTGGCGAAGAGACAAATGTGGATTCGCCTCAGCGCAGGCTGACAGTCTATTCAATGTGTAGGTCAATGTCTTGACGACGAAAATGGAAGAATTGTCGAAGGACATGCTCTTGGAGAGGATGGAGGAGGAGTATGGCTCGATGCTCTCTGCAGCCAACAGATCCGTGGCCAGTTCCGCATCCACTTCCAAGCGAAGAGAATGGCCTTCTTCAGCCGCCTTGATCTGTCGACCCAACCAGGTAAATTATCCAATCCTCTTTGTTTCGCCAAAACATGGTATGAGAGAGTTATTCTTGTTAGGCAACAAAATCAAGCTTTAGCTCATGATGCCTGAAAGCGCATCAAATGCCAGCGTTGTCAGTAGTGTCGAGCTTTAAAATGTTGCTGTTCTCGCAGGAGATAGTGTCCCGCATCGACGGTGTGTGCTCGGGGCATTGCAAGTCCGTAGTTAGGAGGATCATAGAGCAGGTCCGAGTGGAGACAGAGCAATGGTCTCAAATGCAGGAGATGCTTGCACAGGTAAGAAGCGAAATGGAAGAGTTGCAGGCATCCCGAGACTTCTGGGAAGACCGAGCTCTCAAATCCGATGCTCATATGCAGTCACTATGCTCAGCGGTAAGAATCCTATGCGCCGATCCTCGAGTTTTCATCTCCCTATTACGTTTTTCATGTTCCTCACATTGAAATAGACTGATGCAATTACATGTCAAAAATTTTGTTGAGGGGGGGGGGGGGGAGATCCCTCTGAGATTTGGTTGTTCTTCTTTGCTCCGTGCTGCTTGTTCCACGTACATTTTACCGCAATTCACCATTGATAAGGAATATCTACCATATCGAGGATAAGTTCAGTTTCTGCAAGTCGTGCTAATGTTCACAATGCAACGAGTGCACTTGTAGCATCCGTTTAACCGGCACACTTTTAGGATGGAAGAGATTTGCGCGAGCGGTGATCAAACCTGAAGAGTTGTGTTTTGTTGCTTTATCAGGTGCAAGAATGGAGACATAGAGCTCTCTCTTCTGAGGCCGAGGCGGACGAGCTGCGAGACCGAGCATCCGAGCTTCAGGAAGAGATCCAGAGGTCGAGGAAAGAGCGAGACAAGGCGAGGCATTTGCCGCAGAACGAGACGGAGAAGCGGGTCCTGATCTGTCGCCTGAAGGAAAACCGCCACGATCACCTCCACGAGTGCAAGCAGAACGAGGCTCTGGGCGATAGGAGAAGGAAAGTGCACACGAGCACCAGCAGGCTCGCGGCTGCTCCGAGACTGTACCCATTTCGAGACATCGGCAATTCATCGCCAATGTCGAGGCAAAGTAGCAAATGACAAGTCATTGTTCCCTGCACACGGTTGACTAAAGTCGGAGCTTTTTGAAGAGATCATCAACTTTGAGCTTCCCGTTACTTCGTCTGCAGTTGCATGAGCAAGTTTTCAACCTTACCATGTTTGCTCGAATGAGATGACGAATTGCCATAAGCCCTTTCTTTGAATTCTTATCCATCATTGGTGATGAGTATTATGACACCCCAAGTTGGTGAAAGGATTAGATTTGCGTGGTTTGCAAGGTGTCTTATTATTATTCGAGCGTCGTGTATGAACATTATCCCCACTAAAAGCATGGGTCTTTAATTGGGTCCTTCTTAAGCATACTTAACGAGAAAAGGTTACTTTCAAAGCATTGAACACGGATGTAATGGGAAAAATCGATCACCTGAAGCTCCGAGGAAGGTTATGTTATATGTATGCTCTAAAGTTATCATGTAATAGTTACATGTTAGGAATTTAAGTTGTACTTTCAATTATATTATTTATTTAATGGCAAGGACGCATTCATTCATTTGTCCAATTATTTAAATATATGAATGATTCCATAAGATTAGTTGTGACTGGACCTATTCTTGAGACGTTAAGAATATGTGTGACAGGTTCACAGTTAGATTGAATCTTTAAATTGTTCTCGGTCAATGGATCATTGAGCGGATATTAATGATCCTGTTGAAACCGGTGTGTTCGTAACTTCACCAATAAGTATTAGATACTTAAGGGAATGACGAGTCACGAGTCATTGGATATTGCGATACCCGAGTTAGAACACAGGTGCTTGTATCAGATAAGTTCACTGAACGTGACATGCATAGAATGATTAGCAACATGGAAACTTTAGCGTGGTCAATGTCTAATCGTTCGTATTCTGGTCTTGTGTAAATAATCCTTAGACCTGAGGTACAGTGTTGACTTGTAAATAATCCTTAGACAGCCGCATATATACTGAACAGAGTGCCATCCAAATCTATTCCAACTACGCCTTATGAGATATGGCATAGTAGGAAACCAAGTCTTAATCATATTAAAATTTGGGGTTGTCCAGCTTTCGTCAAGAAGCTGAAAATGCAAAAATTGGAGGCTAGGTCTGAACAAGATTGCTTCATTGGATATCCAAAGGAATCTCTTGGATACTTTTTCTATTTTCACTCTGACCTAAGAATTTCGGTCAGCAGGCATGCTTCTTTTCTGGAGAATCAGTTTGTCCAAGAAGGTGGTGCTGGGCGGAAAATAATTTTACAAGAAGAGAATAATGAAGTACCAAGTAACCAAGTTCAAACACCAATCTCTGATTCAGTGGAAGATTCTTATACACAACCTCTTAGGAGGAGTGCGAGAACATCTCGTCCACCTGCTCGTTATAGACACTTGGTTGAACATATCGAACCATTATTCAATGTGAATGATGGTGATCAACCTGGTGATCCAAACACCTATGAGGAGGCTATGTCGGACATCGATTCTAGTAAATGGCTAGAAGCCATGAAATCCGAAATGGATTCAATGTATTCCAACGAAGTTTGGACCTTAGTTGACCTGCCTGATGGTATTGTACCAATTGGCTGTAAATGGATTTTCAAGAGGAAGATGAATGCTGACGGTCAAGTTGGAACTTACAAAGCACGGTTGGTGGCGAAAGGATATCGTCAAAAAGAAGGAATCGATTATGACGAAACTTTCTCACCTGTAGCCATGCTAAAATCCATTCGAATTATGTTGGCTATAGCTGCACACCTAGATTATGAGATATTCCAAATGGATGTCAAAACAACATTTCTAAATGGTTTTCTTGAGGATGACATCTATATAGAACAACCACGGGGTTTTGAATCCAATGGTGAACGTCGGAAGGTGTGTAAGCTTAAGAGATCCATTTATGGACTCAAACAAGCCTCCAGAAGTTGGAACATCCGTTTTGATGAAGTACTCAAATCGTTTGGTTTCATCAAAAACCCGGATGAACCTTGTGTATACAAGAAAGTCAGTGGGAGTGCAATTGCATTCCTAGTTTTGTACGTCGATGATATACTTTTGATCGGGAACAATGTACCTATGATATCATCGATCAAACTATTCTTGTCACAGAAATTCTCCATGAAAGATTTAGGAGAGGCAACCTATATTTTAGGTATTAGGATCTATAGAGATAGATCGAGACGTTTGATTGGCCTTTCACAGTCTACGTACATAGACAAAGTGTTAACACGTTTTAACATGCAATGTTCTAAAAGAGGATTATTGCCTTTTAGGCATGGAATCCATCTTTCCAAGGAGATGTGTCCCAACACTTCTGAAGAAAGAGAACGGATGGCAAAGATACCTTACGCATCCGCTATTGGAAGCATAATGTATGCTATGCTATGTACAAGACCTGATATTGCATATGCTGTAAGCATTACTAGCAGATATCAATCTGATCCAAGGGAAGAACACTGGATAGCAGTCAAGAATATCCTTAAGTACTTGCAAAGGACTAAAGATTTATTCTTGATATATGGAGAAGGAGAGTTTAAAGTTGAAGCTTATACTGATTCCGATTTTCAATCGGATCCTAATGATTATAAGTCTACATCTGGGTTTGTCTTTACACTTAATGGTGGCGCAGTTAGTTGGAAGAGTTCCAAATAGAGCATAACTGTTGACTCCACCACTGCGACAGAGTATGTAGCCGCTTTAGAAGCAGCAAAGGAAGCCGCTTGGATGAAGAAGTTCATTTATGAACTTGGAGTCATTCCTTCCATTGAACAACCAATAACATTGTTTTGTGATAACAATGGGGCAATAGCTCAAGCGAAGGAACCAAGATCTCACCAGAAATCCAAGCACATTGAGAGACGCTTCCATCTAATTAGAGAAATTGTTGGGAGAGGTGATATCGCCTTGCAGAAAATTGCCTCAGCGGAAAACGTGGCAGATCCCTTCACTAAGGCCTTACCTCAGTCTTCTTTTGAAAGACACATTGATAAAATGGGTTTAAGGTACCAAACAAATTGGCTTTAGTGCAAGTGGGAGACTGTTAGATGTATGCTCTAAAGTTACTATGTAATAGTTACATATTAGGGATTTAAGTTGTACTTTCAATTACATTATTTATTTAATGGCAAGGACGCATTCATTCATTTGTCCAATTATTTAAATATATGAATGATTCCATAAGATCAGTCGTGACTGGACCTATTCTTGAGACGTTAAGAATATGTGTGACAGGTTCACAATTAGATTGAATCTTTAAATTGTTCTCGGTCAATGGATCATTGAGCGGATATTAATGATCCTGTTGAGACCGGTGTGTTCGTAACTTCACCAATAAGTATTAGATACTTAAGGGAATGACGAGTCATGAGTCATTGGATATTGCGATACCCGAGTTAGAACACAAATGCTTGTATCAGATAAGTTCACTGAACGTGACATGCATAGAATGATTAGCAACATGGAAACTTTTAGCATGGTCAATGTCTAATCGTTCGTACTCTGGTCTTGTGTAAATAATCCTTAGACCTGAGGTACAGTGTTGACTTGTATGTTAGATGGCTATGGTTCACAGGTGCGCATATTGCCGCTTCGTTGATTCGTCTCTGTACTTGATGGCCATAGTTCGTTCACATACGAAGTTACACGTGTGCGCAAAATGGAATCTGTCTCCTTGTTATATGCAAGGTACAATAATGATGTCCTATGCAATCTAATCTTGACACTGCATTGAAATCCTCGGCCGGGGTTGTAACCGAGAATGAACTGTTCATGTCTCATATAAAGTGCATGTCAATTAGATTTGTGCATATGATCGAATTGGTGACTTGACAAATATTCCATGGTCTTTGTTCGATCGGGACATAGTAAGGCAGAGGGATTGAATTACACTGTAACCAAAGCTGACAGGTTCATAATATTCTTAAAACATTCACACTGTCTGGGTAGCCATGACATATTGCTAGATGTCAATCATGATTTGTAGGACCTAGAGGTTGATCGGGACAATCAATTCTATTAGGAGTACTAATGTGTTACTAATGTGTTAGTGCAAGTCTTACTACCAGCTCACTGATGAACCTAGGGATGTCACACACCATAACCAATTTTGGATGACGTAGTACGGAAGAGACGATATTGCAAATATGTTTGTAATCGAATTGAGTCGGACTGAAATTAAATGGGATTTAATTTAATTCAATTTTTGTCATGGGCGTGTGTGCATATGATGCTCACAAAATACACATATGCTGATCATGCACTTCTATATTTGTATATACATGTTTATATTTATTTATATAAAAAAAATTTGTCGCATGCACATGGCCAGCAAGCGCTGACCATGTGCATAGCACACGGTCAACAAACGGTTACTGACCGTGTGCATGACACACACGATCAGCAACCGTTGCTGATTACGTGCAACGTGCACACATGAGATCAGCAACGCCATTATTAATGATGCGATCAGCAACTGTTGCTGATCGCACATTATTAATGGCGCGATCAGCAACAGTTGCAAAAATATGATGAAGAAAAAGCGTATGCAATTATTATGTGTTTAAAAGAGTTAAGAAAACATGTTTTCTCTCTTCTGACGCCGTGACTGAAAAATCGAGAGTGCGAAAAATTATCGCAAAAAGATTGCTAGCACAATTTTATTGGTGATTATCTGCAAGTTCTTCCTTCCGTTCGTCGTGCGATTGGTGGTGTGTCTGAACTAGAGGTCCGACGGTTGTGGGGCTCGAACTGAAGAACATCCGAACCGAAATCGTTTTGGACACACTACGAGAGGTAATCCGTTTAACCCCCTATGGTCTTTCGATTTTTGATTGAAACGCACGAACAACGCTTTTGGAGATACATGTATGATTATATTTTTCCGCTGCGTTTATATTTAATTTTAACAGGTTACTTATGGTCTATAGATTTTGAGGAAGAAGGAAGCAATGAAAATTGTGATTAGCAAGCTAAAAAATAAGAATGCAGCAAAGTATTTCTTATTCTGGAAATGGGCAATGTGCAAGGGAAATTATGGGAAAAAGTGCCGAAAAAGTCTTAAACCTATTGCACTTGAGCCAATTCAGTCATAAACCTTTTAAGTATACCAAGTGAGTCATAAACCTTTTAACGATTTACCAATGTAGTCTATTCGATCAATTTTGGTTGAAAATCGTTGATATGGACGCTAGCCGTTCTATGTAATACGACCGGCATTGACGCGGACAAAATTTTACAATTTTTTAATATTTGTTTAATTTTTCTGAATTTTTCTATTACTTTTTGGTTTTTTAATTTCTCTTTTCTCTTTTGTTTTATCTCAACTATGAGCCAGCAAAGTCGTTAGCCCTCACCTGGTCTGGGCGAGGGCCAACAACCTTGTCGGCCACGGGCAAAGGTTGCTACGCCCTTGTGGGTGGCTGGTGAGGGCATCGTGGTAATATCCCAGATTAGGCGAGGACGCCACAAGCCCTTAGCTAACAAATAAAGAGAGATATGAGACATTATATTGACTCCAAATATATTGGATAAACAAGAAAAATGGCAAAAATTTTCAATTTAAAACGGTTTTATTTGACGAATGTACTTGAGGCACTTGTTAAGTATATATAATTAAAAATCTTTCTATTCGCATAATATTAATTACACAAAACACGAAAAAGACCGTGCATCAACGAGCACCCGCGTTAAGAAAAAACCTTAAACAAAAGTTAGGAAAAACCTCTTGGAGATCGAACCGAGTTGTTCCGCCTGAACCGGCCTGAACAACTCCTTTGAACCCGACAAAAAGTTGTTCCGGGAAACCGAACCGGCCGGTTCATTGGCGCTTTTTTTTTTCCTCGAACGATTAAGGCACGTGATGAACTTAATTGAAGTTGACCCAAAAAAACAAAACTCAATTGACGACGTGGCATCTCCCTATTGGACAGTTCTAGCAGACGATTTGCTCCGTGGATGTAGACGAGCGTAACGCCCCTTTCCCACTGAGGTATATAGCGCCGCCGCGGTGGTGGTGGAAGCTCCATCGCCGTTTCATCTTTCGAGCCTCACCGAGGTCAGTCTATCTCTCTCTCTGTCTCTGTCTCTGTCTCTGTCTCTCTCTCTCTCTCTCTCTCTACGCAGGATCTAGGGTTTGCAGTTCGCGTTTCGTCGTTTGATTCACGGATTAGGGCAAAACCTGACGTCCTGGAGAATTTACGGATCGGGGCTCTTTTTGGTCAACGCGACAACAATCGATTCGTTTCTGTGGATTCCGATTTAACTCGGCTAGGGCATGGCGTTGTGATCTGGTTGAGCGTTTCCGTTTATCATCCATGTGTTTGTTTGGTGCTGCGTGTGGACATGTGCATATCGGAGAGCGCTTTTGGATTTGATGAAGTAATGTGTGAACTGGGAGGATGATTGCTGCAGCCGGCGGGTTAATTGTTCTATGTTGGGTTTTCTCCAGTTTCATAGACACGTTCGTCTATGGGTAGAACACGAAATGAACAGTGCTGAGCTCTGTCCGTGGTTTTTTTTTTTATGCTCTCTTTTGCAATTATGGTTTACATAGCGAATTTCCCACTCTGAAAGCGTTAGGACGAAAATGGCCTGGCATGATGGAATGACATGAGGTTGCGGTGGGATGGGTGATCAAATGGAATGGAACAGAATGGGACGAGTATTACATTTTTTAATAACCGGCCTTCGCGGAGTAACAATGTCGGAATTTGAAGTTTTTATTAGAAATTTGTGGAAGTCAATTTTTTTTTTTTGGGGGGGGGGGGGATAGGTTGGGTATTATTATGTTGGGTTTCTTGGCTGCAATGGTGTATCAAAAGGAATGCAAATTCCTCATACAAATAGTTATCACGTTCGAACAGCCCTTTTCTGTTCAAGAAATCATGTTGCAGAAAAGGGAATGGGAACAGAAATTGCAATTCATTCTAGACTCATTGCCTCAACTATAGGTGTATTCGCGAAGAACTGAACTGGACTGCCCACGTGTGGTTGGGGTTACTCCAGGCTCTGGCTTTGGTCGTCAAACATGAAAGTAGATCTGATTTATTTACTTAATAGCAACCCCATCTCATATTCTTGTTTGCTAGTTTGCTTTGACAGACTTCCTTGCTCGCTTGGTTAATTACCTATCGTGGCCACCACATTTTTGTGACATTCTCATTTTCTGAAATTAATGCAGTTGTAACATGGCAGCCAAGTACATCATAGGCGCTGTGCTTGGGTCTTTTGCAGTTGCTTATGCATTCGATGCAATCATTTCTGACAAGAAAATTTTTGGAGGTAATTGTGCAACTCTCTGGAAAATCGGATTCGTGTAAAGGATGAAGTCACCGCATCTGAAGTGTAAATACCTTTCCAGGTACCACCCCAGGAACTGTTTCAAATAAAGAATGGTGGGAGGAAACTGACAAGAAGTTCCAAGCATGGCCTCGCACTGCAGGGCCTCCAGTCGTGATGAACCCCATTAGCCGCCAAAACTTTATCGTGAAGCCCTCCGAATCTTGAAGGTGCATGTTTACCCCATGAGTTGTCAATGTCAACCTGTTTTCTTTATTGGAGATCACTCTAAGTTTTATGCTTTACAATTCTCAATCATTTGCTCGGAGGATTTCTCTTTATTGATGCAGTCAGCACTTGCTGGTCTAGCGGATCTCATTCTGAATCATGCCGAATTCAATAAACTAGATTGGCACTCTTCTTTTGGATTTGGGAATTTGTTCCTGTCTTTTCATTTCCATAAGTAGTTGGCTTTAAATGCATCATAATTTCTATTTCCATTCTCTTGGAGAAATTGTGACTAGAAATTACTTTTTTGACCTCACTCAAAGAAGTGATAGTGGGTTGCCATTTTTCCTGCTCTGGTGATATTAGTTCATACAATAATCAAACCTGATAATTGGCAGCTCTGATTTATTTCATCTTAGGTGTGCGTTGTATGATCTTTGTTTCCATGCAGTTGAGAGTATCTGTTTTGCTTCGCTGGATGCTGCCACTCTGCCTGCATGAGTTATTTGATGGAACTGGTGCGACAAAGCACAAACTAAGATGTTTGGAAAACTTTGGTGTGTTAAAAGGATTTGTGGAACTTTGCAATAGATGGAATTTGCTGCACAGGTGCAGAATCACGATCCATGGTCATCATATTTGAACTGTCAGAATCTACCATCTGAAATGTTTTACTTTACACCAACTATATTTGATAATGAGTTGTTTATTCACTTGATGAGAATGAACTTTAGGAGATGCTCAAACTTTTGAATCTTTGTTCTATTTGCGTATCTTTTCTTCTTCTATTATCTGTTGCTGCCATGCCCACGTGATAAGTTTATCCCGACTCTAGTGGATATCCAATGGGGAGCATCTAGTTCTTTCTATCCTGGAACTGTTAAGTCTCTTTTTTTTTTTTTTCAAAAGTCTGTTGCATTTCGATCAGCCAGCATGATGTTTGCCAGTATAAGAGCATCAGATCATCGATTGAATACAGAATTAAGGTTCTTCCATCTGCCAGGAAGAGCCTTGGTAATGAATTTTAGGTCTCCAGCACGACCATGTACTACGGGAGTGCCAAATCCTGGGCCAGAGGCAAATGACCTTCGGCCTTCGCTCTTATGCAAGTGTTCTGGACAACCGCTTTGAGTTGGCCAATCTCTCCGGTCTCATAAGCTTCTGGTTCTCTACTACCGGTCCATAGCCTGTTCCTTTTGAAATGACGGATAAATGCGTAGTTTTCTTGTTAAGTGAAAAGGTCGGGAGGGACAAATGCTAGAGTAGAAAGTTTAAACCATGCATAGTTTTCCAATCCTAAAGCCTCATTCCTCTTTTAAGTTGCTGTGCGGTGAAGAAAGATCATTGAAGTCATCGAGAGCTCATTTTTTTATCTCGTTGGAAGTCGAAGAAGAACGACATGGAACATTTGGAGTCCATGCCTTCGTGTCCGAAGCTGAACACAGAACTCCATGACACGTTAAATGCTGCCGCCAGATAAATCATATGTTGAACGTGTGACGCCCCTACGTGCGATATGTGTCATTTCAAAATTATTATTATTATTATTATTATTATTATTATTATTATTATTTGAAAGAAAGCCAAATGGAAAATGTGTTCATGAAGGGGAAGAAAAAGACGGGAAAGAAGAAGAGAGTGGACGTGAAGATCTTCTTTCTGCAGCTCTTATTTCCCAAAATTTCGCCATAATTAAATGTATTTTGGGATCACATTTATTTACTTTGGTTAAAGGCTATAATAGCAAGTAACTATGGCTATATCTAGATAATAACTTACTGGAGTTAAAATGCAATTGGTCATGCATGATGTCATATTTTAGTTAGGCATGTGACAAAATAGAGTGAAAATTAAGATATTTATTCATGCTAATAAAATGACAAACAGCATAATTTAATATTTTCCTCTATTCAATTAACCTAGCTCGTAGCATCTCGTCGCTGCTGCTCGCCGTAACTCACTTCGTCGCCATAGCTGCTCGCTACCTGAGTCGCCGTAACGCCACTCATCGCTGAAACCTAGCTTATCGCCCCTTGTTGCCGCCTCAATCGCCACAACCCAACTCGTCGCCGCTCGTTGCTACGGTTGCTCGCCACCTCAGTCGTCGCAACCTAGCTTGTCCAACCCTTACGCCGCCGCAAAGGTCAGCTCACGGTTCCCCCCCCCCCCCCCTTGATCTCGCTCCCACTACTACTGTTGTTTTTAGAGCGTGCGATTTCTGCTTGACAGCGAATCGATGTGGAAAAGAGACGAGAATGATCGAATCGCTTGTGACGAGGAAGTATTGTGAAAGAGCTTGAAAAGGGAAGGGAATTGAATATTCTGTGCACGTCGCATATTGTATTTCGATACTCTCCCCTTGCCTAAGTCCGAGTTTCAATGGCCCCAAACGTTGGATTATTTGCCGCCGCTTGAAATCTTGTGCTATGGTTCTGTTCTTGAAGTGAATCGGCAACGGTGGCTGATGTTCCTATCTTCCCCTTTGCCAAAAAAGCAGTTGAGATGACGTTAGACCAGGCCCCTTCTTTGGTTAACCAAGCCTTGTATCTGAATAGCCTGGCTAGTGAGGATGAATTGCAGGATTGGAGAGGGACAACATGGGTCTTTAGATCTGTTGTCATTGCCTGTCGTGTCCTTCGTCAAAGCCACTCTTTTACTTCGAGAAGTTTCCGAGGGGATGGATTGGGATTTTGGTATTTAGGAAGAAGGTGGGCGGCATGCTGAATGAGAGAGATGCAGCATGTTGTACACGGCACTTCATCCTTGTCTGGATTTGATGGAATGTTCTGGCTAATATATTGTGATGTGTGTCATGTTTTGGCTGATAGAATGCTTGTGGATTGTTTATTTTGCTCCAAATTTGTGAAACCAAAAAAAAAAAACAGATTATCGAGTAGACCCTGGAACTGGACCTAAAAAATAGGATAGGTTCTAAAATAAAGTCTAGGGAAAACAAGGTAGGTTCTAGGTTCCAAAAACTGAAAACCAGTTGTAACAGATAGATTCCAGGTTCTAGGTTTGGACTCTACCCACCCTAAAATCGATCACCCCTACTTGGACCCGTTGAGCTTGCCAAGCGCTATTCGTTAACATAGGTGGTATATCTCTTTTGGCCAGACCAGAATGATTGCCGAGTCAGTTGTACTGAAATTGAAAGAATTGCATTGCAAGTGGTCAACGATCCTCCCCAATAGACACGGTGTTATCGTCCTTTACCGATGCCTTTTTCTTTCTTTCAGGAAATGATGTTGATAAGTGCGGTCACGAGTACAAGATTGCATTTTTCTCGCACCTTCAGACATGACACACTTTGAATTCTCGCAGCTTTAGATGAAAGCGATGTCACCGTTCGAGTTTTGGTTCACGTTTACAACCGGAGATCACTGATATGTACTAATCTCCGGTAGGTTTTCGGGATCATCCCTTCGTTGAATCATGGAAAGGTGAAAAGAAAAGAAAAGAAATCATGGTATGAATTGTGGTTATGAATCAATCCATGTCTCTAATTACTTCCTACTCACCCATTTTTCGTACATAACCATGTAACTAGGCTCACTTGCGTGATGCATTATCTCCATCCGAAAACTAATATAGTGAAAACGGCAATGGCAATTCTTAATTTCTTACCATTTGACCACTTACAGTTTTGTCACTCGACTGTTATGATCCGAGGTTTAAGTATGTTAGCTTTCGTACATGTGGTATTTAGATCCCTAGACTCTTATTTACATTTTGCCCAACAACAGTTGATCACGGCAGACAATCCAAACGTCACTCGATAACATTCCTTTTTCTATACGAAAATTCGACTCCAAATTCTATACCAATGAGGGCTGAGGCCCGAAATCGAGCAGAATATAACTGCGAAAAGCTAACAATAAAGCTTTGTGGAACATGTTGGTCATTTCCCAAATGATATGAGCGATATTCCAGAAAGGCCTATGATACAAGCAGTAATGCCAGCGATGTGGACATGTGCTGGGAGAGATGCTTTCGAAACACGCGTCAGCCTATCATCCAATCGTCGAAGATGGTCGTGAAAGCACGCCTCCAACTGCATCAATCACTTTCATACCAACACAAGAACGATGTCATCATCCAACCAAACGACGACGTGGCCGCGACATGACCGTAAGTCTGTAACATAGTTCATTCGATATAGCTACGGCGATTCGCGTATATGAACCACTGTACAGGCGCAATCTTCCGCGCTAAAACCAATGGCCCACCACACCTTCCCCTCTTCCCAGAAGATGGGTTCTCCTTGACTAGCGTGTTGATGTTTCGCGAAGCGGATTCCTGACGTTGCTTCCAAGGTTTGGCACTCAGTTACCACGTTGTTCACGTGCATGCTGTGAATGTGAACAGGCCTGCTGCGCGGGGTACACTTGCTTGACTGACTTGGACTCGGATGGGTGATTACTGGTGAGTTCATACGGTATCGATCATCTTTCGGGTGTCTTTCCCTAGGGCTTATGAAAGATCACACATCATGCCACACATCATCATCTTCTGTCTCCTTGCTAGGGTTAGGAAGGATCGTGCATCATATGCTGCACATGGGCCTCCGACCAACGGATGCTTGAATGAAGAAGACAAAGGAAGCTGATTTGATTCTATCTACGAAAATGTCGCTCGGTTTCGAGTGACCGTTATAAATTCTATATTAGTACATGATTACTAATGCACATTATAGTTTTGGGGCAAGAGTGCGAAGGTCCGGCCTCCTGTGAGACGTATGAAACGCTGTGCAAGATCCATTGACCGGCTCTATATAAGCGCTGCGACATCCGAATCCTGAGCGGAAGTTCTCTGAAGCTCCAATCAACTACGTCAACCTCGGAGACTGTTCACCGTCTTATTTTTTATAATAAAGAATAAGGGGGTGCTGTTTTCGAGGGTAGTAATTTGTCCTAGTACTGATAAACGACAGCAGCTGCTTCATCTGTTGTTGTACTAATCAGATTCCAAAGAAAGAAATTATAAAATCGCATGGTTTCTGACCACATAGGTTGTCCGTGACAATCAACGAGTCTTGTCGTGGGCCTCATTGTTTGAAAATAGAAAGGTTAGATTTTCACGTGTGTATCTCTTCGTCGTCTGTCCTCCATTTTCTTTAAATGAATTTTCTACATGCATATGCTTTATTTGTCTTGGCCTGTGCTGCACAATAAGTGGCTGAAAAATCTTGACCCCATGTTCCCAATAAAGTCAAAAATCGGAGTTTTTCGGTTAAATAAAGAGAGAGAAAAAAGAACACCAAAATTTGTGTTACGTTTAAAGGAAAACTATTTTTGAGAAATTATTTTATGACTTCCCGGTATTTGGATGACGGATAACTAATCGATTTACTGAAAATATTTTTCAAGGATTGAAAATAATAAGGTTAGATTGGAGGAAAACGACCCTCTCTCTTGGCAAGAAGTAAATCATTTTCTCTAAATCACCAAATAAATGAAAATTAACCATTTTTTTTAAAATGATTTCTACAGAAATGGTTTCTTTCATCATGGAAATGTTAGTGAAACAAACGCACCTTTTATTTATGCATAAACATTTGCACCGTGAAAACTAGCATATCTCTTAGATGCTTGTCCTTCAATAGAGAGTTTTTAGTTGGATTAAACGTTCAGTGAACATTGATCAAAAAATAAATGTTTAGTGAACATTTGAAAGTTATTAGGAGAAAATTGTCCAAAAAGTCATAAACTTACCTTAAGACTAAATTGATTGTCGTACAATAAGTTAGTTTAGGACTTCTCTAACGATTTTCTCCAATTATTAGTTTTGAACTTGAAGAGAAATGTTTATGTGATTGTTTTTAATTTACTGTGAGAATAATAGCCTATTTTGAATCACAAAAAAATTAATAACAAATAATTAGAAATTACTAGGGCCTACTTCGACCTGTCTAAATGGGTCACAAACCCATTATTAACCCATATATTAGTAAATGAGACATAAATTGGCTAGTTATATTTAGTAAATTGGTCACAAACGGGATTAAACATAGTATGGGTGTTAAATGGGCTATAAATGGGTTTACAAGTTATTTAAACTTGACTCATCTCTCTTGCCTTCACGCAATCTCGCGCTCACTCACTCCGCACTCTCCTCTAAATTTGTGTATAAGTTTTCCTAGATTTAGTTAAATATTGAAGTATTTTAACAATGTGGGACCGGGATTGGGTGTGGGTTGAGCCAGGTATGGGTCATTATATTTACATTATATGAAAACAAGTCAAAATAGATTAAATGGTCTATTTGGACCAAATAGTTTTCAACCTGACCCGATCCATCTGTTTGACAGGTTCAGGTCTGTTCTTTCAAGAATTTGTAGCTTATAATATGTTGTAATTTTAACAGCAACCTAAATACTATTATGCTAGCAAAATGCTTTTCAAAAAATGTAAAAAAAGAGGTTGGAAATGATGTTTCACGGAACAAGTGCAAATATCTATGGATTGCTCATTGACCACAAAAAACCCCTTCAATTCCTTCCTTTTCAAGAACGACAATCAATCGACCGAAAAAAACGTGTGACAATCTCAGTGGGCTACCGTGTATTCTCCCCCGCAAACACACACCAGACACAGGCAGGATATATACTCTCCTTCATCATCACCACCGTCTCCTCAGAGAAGGCATTGACATCTCCTTTTTTCTTAGTGGAGACCATACTGTCGAAACAAGGACATCCATTCTTGAAACTTTTTACCTACGCGAGACCACAATAAAGATAGCCTCTCTCTCTCTCTCTCTCTCTCTCTCTCTCTCTCATGTCGGACCCGCCATGGTTGATGCCGTCTTTTCACTACACCCACCGAAAAGCTTCCTGCCACATGGATATTTAACTAGGTTAATAACGAACCTCCGGAGGATAGGATATTCACGTATTTTCATTTTGTTCACGAGTGATCGAGGATTCCGAAAGCCGAGCCTGCTCGTCGATTCAAATCCCATCTCCCGATGACCGAGAATCCTCGATAATCTATAAACCAGCCCGAGAGAAAGGATCGTACCCGGACACCCCAATTTCGGGTTAGTATCCGAAAAATCTCGGCCATGCAAGATCGGTCACCGTTTCTTGGTGTGTGATTGAGCAGCGTGTCCTGGTTCTCTTGGTGTGTGATTGAGCAGCGTGTCCTGGTTCGGACAGCCTAGACTGTTCGGTACTATTCACATACTTCGATTACACCCCTTGCCAAACTCCCTCTCGATCCAAAAGGAGGGACCACCACCATAAGCAAATCGTCCTGGGAATCCTGCTCGACCACTTAATAAATAGAGAGCCACTCCCCATGCACCATGTTTTATCATTTAGTCCTTCCGAACAAAGCACCAAGTAGTCATCCTTTGCGTGTCATTTTAACACCAAGTCTCAATCTCTCTGTGCAACACAACCTTACGGTGTGTCTTGCAAGCAACAATAACTTCTACTTCTCCCTATCGATCTCTCCACTTCAGAAGTCCTCTTAAATAGCCTCATTAGTTCAAGAAAAAATTGCAGACACACACACACACATCTTTCATGGCTTCTCTGGTATTTTCCTTCAACAACCCTAAGTGCACTCTCTCCTCCACTGATGAAACCCTAACGCTCAATCGCACTCACCACCCCAGCAATCTCGACTTCAAAACCCACCGCATGCTTCTCAAGAACCAACCCTTTTTGCCAGGAACGACGGCGACGACAAAAAACTCGAGAGCACTCTTCAGATGCTCCTCATCTCCTTCAACCACCATAAGCATACACGAGCTCGACGAGACCCAAGAAAACCTAGACGTTCACCACGAGGACGACCGGCCACTAAGCCAAGTGTGGCGAGAAGTACAGGGTTGCAACGACTGGGAAGGACTGTTAGACCCCATGAACTCCCACGTGCGGCAAGAGATCATCCGGTACGGCGAGTTCGCGCAGGCATGCTATGACTCTTTTGACTTCGACCCCAACTCCAAGTATTGTGGGACTTGCAAGTATCAAGGGTCTCATTTCTTCGAGAAACTCGACACGAACCACTTTGGCTATCAAATTAGCCGGTACTTGTATGCGACGTCGAACATCAACCTACCCAACTTCTTCCAGCACTCGAGGCTGAGCAAGGTGTGGAGCACCTATGCCAACTGGATGGGGTACATCGCTGTAGCCACTGACGAGGAGGAGATCCGGCGTATCGGGAGGCGCGATATCGTCATCGCATGGCGGGGCACGGTGACCTACCTTGAGTGGATCTATGACCTCAAGGACATCCTCCACCCAGCCCATTTCAAAGACGATCCCACGATCAAGATTGAGGCCGGGTTCTATGACTTGTACACCAAGAAAGAGAAGAACTGTCATTTCTGCTCCTTCTCCGCTCGTGAACAGATCCTAGCGGAAGTCAAAAGGCTCCTAGATTACTATCGAGACGAGGAAATTAGCATCACTATCACCGGCCACAGCCTCGGGGCTGCCCTGGCCATAATAAGCGCCTACGACATCGCCGAGATGGGGGTCAACGTCGTCAATGACGGCGGCGAGATGAAAAAAGTACCGATCACTGTGTATTCCTTCTCGGGGCCTCGGGTTGGGAATCTCAAGTTCAAAGAACGGTGCGAGGAGCTCGGGGTCAAGGTCCTAAGGGTTACTAACGTTCACGACATGGTGCCGACTGTGCCCGGGATCATTGCGAACGAGAAGATGCAATTCCAAAAATACTTAGAGGACGCCTTATCGTTCCCATGGAGTTATGCACACGTCGGGGTTGAGCTCGCGTTGGATCACACACACTCGCCGTTCTTGAAGTCGACTAACGACCCGAGTTGTGCGCACAACCTCGAGGCTCTACTTCACTTGGTGGACGGTTACCACGGCAAGGAGCTCCGGTTCAGGCTGGTCACCAAGAGGGACATTGCCCTAGTGAACAAGAGCTGCGACTTCTTGAAGAGCGAATACGGGGTCCCGTCATACTGGCGGCAGGACGAGAACAAAGGGATGGTGCGGAGCAGCGACGGCCGGTGGGTGGTGCCGGAGCGACTAGTGGACGCCCACCCGCCCGACACCGCGCACCACCTCGCGCAGGTGCTGGGGGTCGCGAACCTTCCGTTGGAAGCCGCATGATGATGCTAGGTCCGGCCCATAATTCGGTGGTGACCGCTAACAAATCAAGGGGGGTGGTGTCAATGTCGTGTTGTGTTCACATGTACGCATGTAAGAGTACGTAAAGTATATATTTGGTAATATCTTCAGGACCACCATGCAAAAATGATAGAAGGGCTAATTATTGAGCCCCGTTTCTTTCACGTGGTTTTGACACCCGCAAGGAAAAATCAATGTACATTCCATCAGCAACTAGAACAATCTGTTAAACAAGAATAAAGCTCTCTTTGTTATTCTCACTGTGTTGTGGAAATTGGGATCTCTATACTTAGGTTTCTATATACTCTTTCTTGTGATTTTGAACTCCGCGATTCCTCTTAGGTATGCGGTAGCCAGTTTCGAAATCGAATGTGCAACCCGAATCACTTCCAAGTGTTTCGAACCATTCTATTCCCTTCTAAATCGATAAGGTTGTACGCTTAGTATTGGTATCTCGGCCGAGACGCCTCTTAATCATCCTACTATGGAGGTGATTTTCCTAGTTTGGATGGACAAATTTGGTTGATGTCTACATTGTCCATGTCGAGACTTTTCCTTTCTAACGAGGGAAAAAGGAAAATATCTATTTCAAGAAGGATGCATCATTTGCGTTGGAGCTTTCCCCACTTTTCCCCAACACGTTGAGGAGCGCATCAAGCTGTCGCGAGAAAGCTTAGTGCAGTCTCGTCACTTTTAAGCCAGCAATCAGATTTTTGCACCGTGAGATTTCGAAATGAATGGAGGTCAATATTGCTGTCGTTGTGATTGGCTCACCGGGAAAAAAGATCTATAACAGTGCGATTCATGTCAAGAGAGATTCTCCGAATCACTGGTGTAGTGTTGCCTAACCCAGGCATGCTTCGTCTGGATGGACTTGCTATCTATGTCAGCTGCTTGGTAGAGCTATGATGCCAGGCTTACCAATTTCGAACCTTCAAGTTGCAGGTCAGGTCGGGCTAACTACGGCTTAATTCGTATATTTCTTTACAAGTGGGATCGATTTTACGATAACGTCAAGAGGGCTCACTAGAGTTGGCGGCTCCTCGCCGTTCTTTTTAACTCTTGAACATGTGAACATGACTGTGGGAAGATGGAAGATTTGTTGAAGATCATCATAGTCTTCGCAGATGGATTTTAACCTCGGATCTTTAGCAAACTCGAGAGATCGCTGGTCATGTTAAATTGAGCGCCACAACTTTTTGTAAACCCAGCACTTTACATCCTGAAATTTCAAAAACCTCCTGGACTTTGCATTGTTATTTCTTTTTTATTTAAATTGACACAATCGAAAAGTTTAAGACTAAATTGACGAACCATTCAAATGTTTAAGAATAAATTGGCACAATTGAAAGGTGTAAGGTTTTTCGGACAATTTTCCCTTACTTTGAAGGATGCAAAGCATCGATTTTGAAATTGAAGGGTGCATACTACAATTAAGAGAAACTTCGAGGACCATTTTTGTGATTTACCTATTCAAACTGGATTCAAAGTTTTAGTGCTACAAGCTAGAAACTAGTGGTGTTGATCAGTGTTCTTCTAGCTCATCATAGAGAGAGAGAGAGAGAGAGAGAGAGAGAGGGTCGTTTTTGCCATGTGGTTCCCGCCCTAGTTCTGATCACAACTTGTGATTGCGGACCACCGTGTGTTTTCCCCCATGCTAATCCAGACTTCACTTGTCCTTACAAAGACACGTCCCAATCCAAATCCATATCAGTTCGATTCATCCGCAAATCCTAATATATCAAGAATATCACCTCGTACCGTTCCTCGAAATTTACCTCTACCATCCGATCGAAAACGGGTATTCCGTCGAGGTTATGGGATTCACGAAGGAAAAATATCACTTTCACCAACTTTGTTAATCGCAATTTCAAGAAAACGCAAAGGGAAACCTTCCGTTTTTCCTCCCGAAAGCTTGAAATTTTACGTCGTTCTACGAACTCAGGCGGATCCCTCGAGATCTACTTTCTTTGATGGTTCAATTTTCTTCGTAATTGAAATCGATTGTCTTCCTTTGCATTTGCTAAACAGATTGGCATCATTATCTGAATTTTTTGGGGGTCAAAAAATTGCAAATAAAAAAGAAGTGTCACGTACTGCTCAATCAATTGCTGGACGGTAGCGTCTGTCTTGCTGCAACGAATTGTCATGTCAAAGGGAACTTCAATCCCTGTTTTGGTACTGCCAGGGGAACCTAAAACTCACTCCCTTGAAGCATCTTCCTCATTGATTGCATATGGCTGATCATATCACGACGTTACATTCCCTATCTCCCACAGGAAATCTCCAAAAAGGAAACTTTGAAAAGTCCCGAAACTTATCCATGATACGACATTTTTGTGATTCAATTATCTTTTCAGCACTTTAAAAATTCTATTTCGGCGAAACCTCGTAATAAAAAAATTTTGTTTTATAATATTGTACAGTCACCATCATATTGTAGGGAATCGCATATTAGAAAAGACCAAAGCAACACAGGTCACGGATTGCACTACCTAAACATAGCGTGTTGAACTCTAAGGCTAGTGTCGCGTTTTCCTCCAATCACTCTTTTGATCGGTGGGTCACGATTATGGATATCATCCATATTTATACTTTATTGATATTGTAGATATCTGATATGATATCCATAACATGTAACCCATTAATTAAAAAGATGATCGGAGGAAAAAATAGCCGTTGAATAAACAATTCTGTATAAAGATAACCTTAAAAGATTAAAAAGCTTTTACCCATCTAATTATAGAGATTAGATGATCGATGGCGCTTTAATTTCTTCGATAATTTCTAGAGTTGGTTCTAAATGAACATTAAATAATCGATGGCGCTTTAATTTCTTTGATAATTTCTAGAGTTGGTTTTAAAAGAACATGTGACCATTGATTAACTCACGGATCCTTATATTAGATAGCTATTTGACAATGCCTCAAATTATTCAATCCTATACATTTCCCAGCTTTTATTTTGTCATGCACTATATTCGAGCCTTTTCACTCAATTAGTTCCTATAAAATCACGCATACCATATTGCCCACATGTATCGAGTAAGGCTCTCCACGTGGTGGTAGGCTTAGCCCCCGAAATTAATGAATAGGTGAAGCTCTAAATTGAACACATGATCTGCCAAATTCTGCGTCGTGTAAGGCTCTCCAAGTGTCTATTATCATATATAGATGTAATGGTGGGCCACCATCTATTCGATTGATTGATTACTATAAAAGGCGCATTACATACGTGCACAAATGGAATTACAAAAAACTTATGTGATTGATGATATAGCTAGCATAGTCGTGATAAGGACTGTTTTAAATTACTGTTTTTGTTATTGCTAGCTAATATAGTGTTGTTATTCATTTTACTAGGCATATGATTATTGTTGATTTTTTTTGTAATTTTTTTATATTGAACACTTTATAATATAAAGAGATATATCACAAGCAATGATGCAATAATGGTTCTTTTTTATGTCATCAATTTGAAGAAAGGACCTGGCCCTCCTAAACTGTTCTAATTTCTAGAAAAGTGTCTTTTGGTTATTCGGTCCATGTAATTGGGCCATATTTTTCTTGGATTTCGGAGGAAACTTCCTCCAGCCAAACGTCAGATTGGCAAATTAGAGATATCTTTTTGAAGATCGTTGTAAAAGGAAAGAAGATATGCTTATAGTGCTAATACTAGACAAGAGTGGGGCAATATTCCCACTACCCCTTTCTTGCTTTCCGGCTCCGGCGATAAAGGCCCTTTGCTCACTAGTTCCAGCGGATTTTCTTTCAAAGACTACATTTATTTCCTATTAAATTTGCATGTGAATGGTGCTCATATTCCTAACCCAGCAGTTAGAAGTCGGGAAATTCCCTCCGATTATTGATGGAGGCTGTGTTTTCCTCCATCCCGAGCCTTGATTGATGGTTACAAACGCGGACGTCATCCACATTTAATTTCGGGATGTTTGTGTTCGTAACATATCAATCGGAAGCCTAGTTGGATCGTGCAACCAACCGGGAACGAAAACAAATATATATGGTCCACATAAAACGTTTATATTAACACTTCCCTTTGCATACAAGTTGGAGCTATACACATCAGATATGACAGAACGTGAGTGTAATCGTATCAAACAAATAAGTGGCTGCAGATTACGAGAACTCTCTGTGCTTGTGCAGGAGTCTGTAAATTTTGAAGGTGTTTTGGCCATGGTTAATCTTCAGAAATTGCAGGGGACAGGGAAAGCATATAACCAAGAAGAAAGTCAAAACCATGCTTGAGTTATTTCTGGGAACCACATAAGTCAACTTCATGTTTTCTCACACTTCCCATCAGCAATCCACACCTGATACAGAACTCAAATTAAAGATGCATTTATTTCATTGAAAATTTCAACATAAAGGAAATTATCCTCCATGAAAATCATTTTCTAGAAAAATGGGGAATTTTTATTTGTTTGGTGATTTAGGAAAAGTGATATCTTACTTGCTAGAAGGAGAAGTTGTTTTCTACCAATCTAAACTTATTATTTCAATTTATGGAAAACAATTAGTTTCCTATCGTCCAAACATCGCAAAGTCAGAAAACAATTTTCCGAAAACAATTTTCCACTTCATCAATCAACTTCGAGTATACCTTGAATTAGGGTTTCTTGTCGATTAAGTAGATGAATGAAATCTTGAAACGAACTCGTGCATCACACTCGCCCATCTTTATTCTCCAGCTAGTTCCGTGTTCAGTCAGTCTGTTGGGTTTGTCTTTTGCTCTCTGCAGCCATGAGCTCAGAATACTAGGACCAAAGGTCACATGTCCAATGTCCTCACTCAAACAAGGACCTCTTTTCCTGCATAAGAAGAAACAAACTGTAAGAAAGGCACGTCAGCATCATCGACTCACCAACAAAACCAGTGATGCACTTGATGATCTACGCATACTTTACTAGAACAGCCACAGAAAAAGAGCTGTGTCGTCTTCGACTCCACGTGAGTCTTTGACTTATTCGAAATCTTGTGGTGCAACCCCAATGAGATTGTGGTGTCTTGGGTGGTGTTATGTCCCACCCCTTGTACTGCCATTGTCGTGAAGTTTCCTGATGCCACTACAACCCCCCATCAATAATGCAAGTAAGAAGGCCATTCAGAAGATACCTAAGATGCCATCTTGCCCTGAATACATATGGAGCTCGTCGTGTTGTAGCTACATGCTTTGATGTGCTGTAACTTCGACTTTTAGTCGTATGTGTTTTGAAGCTGCAACATGAGATAGCTTCCTACAACCTGATGTAAGCTGTTGCATCAAACATATAGTAAAAGTTAGAGATAATGACACAAATAGTCCATGAACTTTGGTCTAGCACATTGAATATTTTATATAGTTCAAGAACGAAATTGAACATGTACCAAAAGTTCAGGGACGATATTGAACAAATAAAATTTCAGGGACCACATTGTATATTGAGCCAAAGTTCAGGGATTATTTGTATTATTTTCCCTAAAAGTTACGATACCCATTTTTACAAGGCTGAATTGTTGCACCGAAACTACGCCGAACAGTCCCATAATGTGGGATAATGTCGCCAATAGTCCCTCTAGTGATAATTGGTATCATTGACAACTCGATATGCGACCTCTTCTGAGCTTAATTAGTTCCGTAATCAATACAACATACACATACATGCTCGCACTTTGTTCATAAAATAGTTATTTGAGCTTTAACAACGAATCAAACCATCTTTAGTGGGGAGTTTCAAATTATTGGATTTCTTTGGATTCTATTTTTGTTTCATTAGGGATTCGGGATATTCCATACAATCTCTTCACAATTCCTTTCAGATGTATATACATGCCGGGACATTTTGAGGTGAAAAGGACTGGTGGACCTTCGTGACGACTTTTCTTCTTTGAACACTAAAAGCAAGACTGTCTCTGTCATTTCTACTAATAAGTGAGTCGTCTTGGCCACAAAATCCAATCAGTAATCTATTGGCAATTCAAGATAAGAATTTTAGTTCTTAATTGATAAAACTGCCCCTTTTTCTTTATCTTTCTCGTGGTTAAACCTAGAGATTTTTCTTCTTTTTAATCGAGTTGCACAGATTTGAGGACCCAAATACTTGAAGGACTACTAAACATTTCACAAATTTCATGAACCGGTTAAACTCAGATCATACCTATGTAGGTGACTTTGATCAGGAGGAGTTTGCAATTTGCACTCAGTTGGTGGGATTCGAACGGGCCTCGAGGTCCTGAATTGGAACCTCTTTATGTCCCAACCAACTGCCCAACCCTGAGGATTTAGAATTAGAGGTTTCTCTTGACCTAATTCACTTTTTTTCGAAAAAATTATTTTTACCTTTAAACGAATTAATTTATCAGTACAAAAAGATTAATTCATAATCGGTACAACATCGGTGAAATATGACTTGTTGGATGCAATTTACAGCGCAACAAAAACGCCCGCAGTACAATCATAAACATGGTTTGTGAGTTTTTTCCTAGCAATTTTTTTTAAAGAGCGATTCCGCACGATGTAAATACCCATAATTACTACATATTTGATAGATAAAACCAACTCAAAAGTAAATTTTTTTTTGTTGAAAAGAAGGTATTTATGTTATTACCACCCTGTGCTGGCTTAGAGTGAACATATATATATATATATATATATATATATATATATATATATATTGTCAACATTAGACACTCGGACCGCGTCCTATGGCTTGTTAAACGAATCGAAACGAACCATGCATTCAAGCAATTAATAAAATGAGCTAAATTTTGACCTATTCACACCGTTCTTTACAAGAAATGAACTTGGCCGAAGGATTGATGTGAGTACGCAGCGTCTTTCAATTCATCGAGGTTCGATTTAGAGTGATTTTTACCTTTTTAAAATTGTATTACGTCCACAATTAGACTCCTGCTTTGCCAAAAACATACCGAACTTTTCAAACTATAC
Organism: Syzygium malaccense; assembly: GCA_031216405.1. Lineage (NCBI taxonomy): Eukaryota > Viridiplantae > Streptophyta > Magnoliopsida > Myrtales > Myrtaceae > Syzygium > Syzygium malaccense. The sequence continues at coordinate 7,036,772 of CM062262.1, forward strand.
AAACATAGACATGTAGAATCATAAATATGTTTATTGAGCTCGATTTTTGTTTCGTTCGACCGAAAATATGTTTCTAGGCCGGCACATTTACCCGCGTCGAACGCGGGGAAAGAATGAAAACACTTTCCCGAAATTCATCTAATTTCACTAAATCAACGGAGCCTCATGCCCCCACGTCATTACCACGCTAAAAAAAAAGAGACCAACGCGAAGGATTCGCGACGATGCATGCAAAGTCTCCCGGCGGAAAAGGGCGACAAGGACGCCCACAAAAAGCAATCGATGGTTGAGGTTCATAAAAGTGATTCCATCTAAATAAGGGTTTGGCCATTATTAGTATTCTGTAAAGTCACCTTAAAAACTAAAAAGCACTTCTATTTATAGTGCTCCTCATGATTGCTGTGGCACGAACATTCCCCAAACGCATGATGGTTTTCTACGACCTTGGAATTTATTTTTTGATCTCATATTATCCTCTAACCCAAAAAAAAGAAAAAAATCTCATATTATCCTATTTGTGTCCGGATGACCGAACGTGGCCCGGTTGATTTTCAAGTTTTTAGGTGGGATTGAAGACTTTTGCGAGACCTTTCCGGTGCTTAGGGCGGGACAGACGTGCCCCTATGAATATCCAAATTTGTCTCGACTATAGTTGCATATATACCAGAGCAATCTTTAGATACTTGAGTTGACAAATCTCTAGGGCCTTCGGGTAATCGATGAAATCGAAGAATTGAGCATTGACTATCGAAATACCGAAATTTCGAACTGTGACGACCTTACGTGTTGGAAGTAGGGAAAAAAACTCAGTTGATGATAGAATAGCATTAGTTTCTTACCAAAAAAAGAGATGTGATCAGCACAAGAATTATCTTGTATTTCTAGAAACATGAAATTCGTTGAACCTAATTGAAATTTTTCTTTTTTTGGTCAGAAGCTTGGAGGCCCAACCCATGAGTTATGGAGGTGAATGCTGAGGTCCATCCTCGTGCAAAACTGAGGATTTTGATGGGCCGTCCGCGACCATCTTCTCTTTTTTCCTATTCCATGAAGTTTACGCTCTTTCTGACCATGGGTTTGTAGCAAATAGCATCGTTCTTATTTGCTCCAAATCCATCGACAATTCCTCCGTGACATGTAGGCCGGTCAGAATTAAACGGTATTCCAGATCGGAATGTGTTAATAGTTTGAAGTCGTTCGTCCTAAATGCGCTTGGTCCTAGATGAGCAGTTCGTTTTTCGAGCTCCAGAGCGCTCGATTGATTCTCTCAAAAATAGTTCATCGGAGTTGCATAATCACGCGAGGGTCAATGTGGATCTCATTGCTCATTTAGTTAGCTTGATCTACTAGAACAAGCTTAGACTGTACCTGTCACAACAAGCCTTCGGTATGCTTGAGGTATTATGATACCCGCCCAATGATTTTCACAGGAAATCTTCCCTCCAACCCCTCTTGCACGTAAACTCGAGATCTCGACATGGCAGAAAATAGGTGATAGCGCGAATCCAGGAAAACACTAAACACGCCAAACGCGAGTCGAAACTTGCAGACGCGCAAACCTGTCCACTCGCTAGAAATTCTTTCAGTTCCTTCATTCGTCAAAAGAAGTAAGCTTTTTACCAAAGCGAATAAGGCAATTTTATATAGTCTATAATAAAGTTAATAAAATCCCTATCTATTCTACACGGTTTAAAGCGGACCTGAGAGAATGTCCGCTCCCGTGTTCGCCAAGCGGCACTTCTCCATAACTATGTACTTGACATGTGGTACGGCACTTGGCATTGTTTTGCCATGCGTCCCGATAATCTTATCAAAAGTCGATCTATCATGCGTCCCGATAATCTTACCCAAAATCGATCTGTCATTCCACATTCCCATGTGTTATTTTTTCGATAGCGGGTCAAGTCAAGGTCCAAACATTTATCAAATGTCGACATTTATCGTCTAAAACTTGCATAAAATTGATTTTATCTAGAATTAAACTTGCACGATATAATTGAAAACAACCAAAAGTACGACAAATCAAAGTAAAAATCTTAGAGTTTCGAAATTACTTTTTTCCTTTTTTTTTTGCGGTCGAATTTCGCGAAATTACTTGGCCCCGCATCATTAAAGAGCTTCCAATTCCTAACCTTCATTTTCCCGAACCGACCGTTCAACCAACCACTTGGCGCGACAGCGACACGAAGACCGAACTTTAGGGGGCCCCACAGCCCGCCTGCTGTCGGGTTTGACTTTTTGACTTCCCAGCTGTTCGGAGATGAAAGCGAAGTCAAACAGGATCCCAGCGCGAATCTCACCCGGAATCAGCTCCACTGGCCTTTTGCTCATCGGTCCTCCGCCCGTCGCGAAACTTGACAATCGATGCGTTTCCATTTTGCAGGAAAAGGCCAACAGGCAAAAGCGTAACATTGCATGCGTATTCCATATGTCGTTTGCTTTTAAATCGGAGCAAAAGTCACAAAAAAAAAATCCTAAATTATGCCTACCGTGATATATTTAATCGTCGACTTGCACCTGCGTGATAAGTTTACCCTTCATTAAAGTTTTGTCAATGAAAACGGCTAAAAATCTGCTTACATAGACTCCAGAAAGGAAACGGTATCGATACGGAGCCCACGTAGTTTAAATGAAATAAAAAGGATGCTATTTTGAAGAAAAGATTATCTAACGGGACCTTAACGGTAAGGTAAATGTGTCGCATTAGGTACAAGTTTTGGGTTTTTTATGTCGCGATAAAAAGTTTATGATAAAAATGTGTCACGATGGATATAATTTATGATTTTTGACATCACAAAAAAAAATTCAAGTTAAATACATTACAATTGGCATATTTTCGGATTTTTTTGTGACTTTTTCCCCTTTATATTATACCTTCCTCGTCCTACGACAATTAATTTATTCCTGAAATGAGTTAAATTAGCCATTCTTTCCATAAGATTAATTTAATCTGCCCTAATCTGAACCTGATGCTAGAAATCATGACCAACGTCGTGTAGGTCACGATCAAAAAGGTTCCAAATCAAGGTCACGTGTTGTAGACTAGCCAACCCAAATGCAGCTTTCCCGTTCTTGCAATAGCAAAAGAGACAAGTGAGCCACACCTCAAAGGAATCAATAGCCTAGCTACTTGATTCACGACGGAAAAAAAAAAAGGAATCGCTTCATCGAAATAAGCTCGTAGCTTGAACATGGGGCCGAACACCTCGGTGATAAGAAAAAAAGCTTGATTCCATAAAAAAATGATCCTTAATTTGAGGTACGATCTCAATTTTGCCTGAACTTTTTTAATTTTCAAAAAAGATACGCCTCCAACTTTCGCTCCGATACCAAATTCTACCCACTCGTCAAAAGATCGCCGCTAGCTTCCGTAAGATTATCAACATAAGATGTTGTTTTAAAGGTGTTGATGAAGATACATGTTTTGATAATGAAGATCTAACTAGCCCTAATGTCGATAAGTTTGAAAAAATTCAGCAGCGATTTTTGGACGCGCGGACAAATTTAAGATAAGTGCGATTTTTAACTTTATTTGTACTCTATTCGGCATTTCTTGAGTTTGGCTTGAGTGTGCAAGTGCCCCACGAACCCAATCAAGGATATAAATATAGAACACGCCATTTTTTAACCTTCAGCATGCTTTCTTTAGCAAACTTTCTGCCTTCGGATGTAGTCGAAATGAATCCAATCCGATTGGTTTCACGGCCCTTTTTAAAGACTCGATTGAATGGAGTTCGAACTTGAGAATTCGATCCCGAGTCGAGCTCAGAGTTTGAGATATACCTCGATTTCGTCAATAGTAAATTATTATTATTATTATTTTGGCAACGGCAACCCCTCGAACGTACCACGCGCCAACGTGGGGGCGAACCTCTTCTCGTCCACCAACCCCCGCACGCCCGTCGGCCTACGTTGAAGAGTTGGGTTGACCACACAAACCGACGTCACCAAACACGCGAGAGAGACCGAAAGAGAGGGAGAGAGAGAGAGAGAAGAGTCCGTCGACGCGATCGGTGCAAACCCGAAAGGAGGAGAGAAAGATGGCGATCATCGCCGCCTGCTTCAACCCCTCGCCCTCGCCCTCCCCCTCCCCCTCCCTCCCCCGCCTCCGCTCCTCCCCCCCGGCGCCGCCGCCCCGCCTCCGCCTCCCCGCCTCCAAGGCCGCTCCCGTCCTCTCCTCCTCTCGGGCCCTCCACGGCCGCCGGCGCCGCCACCTCCTCCTCTCCTCGATCGCCTTCTCCCTGCCCGGCGGCGGCGACTCCATCAATGGCGGCGGGAGCTCCTCCGGCGGCGGGGGCGGCGGCGGGGAAGGCGGCGGCGGTGCCGGGGACAGGAACAGGAAGGAGGCGCTCATGGTCCTGGCGGAGGCCGGGCGGCAGCTGGAGAGCTTGCCGAAGGACCTGGCGGCTGCGGTCGAGGCCGGGAGGATCCCGGGTTCGGTCGTGTCGAGGTTCTTCGAGCTCGAGAGGTCGACGTTCTTCCGTTGGCTGATGCAGTTTGGAGGTTTCAAGGAGAGGCTTCTCGCCGACGATCTCTTCCTCGCGAAGGTCGCCATGGAGTGCGGAGTGGGGATCTTCACCAAGGTATGTCTTTGATCTCTCGGTTCCTCCTTTGAATGATTGCTGCATTTTGTTTTGATCGTGGTTCGTTTCTGCTGATCTGGTTGCTTCATGCAAAACTGATTGTGGTCAGTTTTCTGCTGATTTGGTTGTTGCCGGCGATTATTTTGTATTGTTGACGTTTCATTGGTGAATCTGCATTATGTTACTGCCTTTTCTGTCAAATGTATGCCGAAAAATGTTCAGGGCAGTCCTGCTGAGAGCTGGATAATGCGTGTAGAAGAGAATTGTTGATTTTGAAGTCAACATGTGGTCTAAAATTAGGTATACGGAAACTTAAAGCGATTTGAGGAAGTTTGGGTACAGATTTCGCTGTGATCATCAGTGGGAGAAGTGAATTGTTCTAAATTACTCAGGTGGCATGACATATCCATGACAGAGCTCTGCTAAGCAGTAATATTTGGTTCTCCCTAGGATATTTTGCTTGTGATGATGGCGATATATCGCGGCCACAACTTTGGGAGGTTAGACTCTAGAGATATGAACTTTAGCTGTAACTATGATACTTTGCGTTATCAACGGGCATGGAGTGAACAGTCAGGACTCCAACTTGGATCAAATTGATCTTTGCTGTTATGATCTTCATGTCGGGTAAGGTATTTGACAAAAATCGTTGTCTGATATGTTGGATGATATTCCATCACGGATGTTATCTTATTTTTGGAAGGGCCTAGCCTTACCAGTTACTAGTGGATTAATCGTGACAATGTTACAGTGGAATTGGATCGATAGTGGGTAGGAGATAGAGGTCTTTCATATGTAAATTTAAGGTGGTCGATATGGAGGATAATGTGTGATAAAGGAAGAAGGACATAGAGGTCTTTCAAGTGATGCTGCCTCATGGACTGGTCACAAGAAATGGAACAATTGGCTTGGCCTAGCAAGAGTTACAAGCTAATGAGTTTGTTGTGGGTGACATCAGAATAAATATGCTAAGAATGCTAAATAACTTGAAGAAGGAGAAATGAATGCATTCTAGATTCTGGTTGGCTATTGCGTTCTTGGTCGTGAAAAGTGTCTTCAGTCCACAGTGGTTGATTTTCTTTATATGGCTACCAATGGGAAAACTGAGAAAGCGTATGGGAAGACTTTAGACACACTTAAGATTCCCATCGTAAGAATGACATTCTAATCAACATTGAAATAGTGAATTGGTTTGAGTCTATAAAAAATCCTCCATTATCATTTCTCGTGTGACTCGCGTGATTTTGAGGTTATTCCAAAATACTTTCATTTTCTTTCTTGCTATTTATTGGGATTAGTAAACTTGGAAACTCTTATAGCCCAACGCAGTTCCGAAATTCAACACCCACTTTAGGTGTTTTGACCCCAAGTGTCTGGTAGTAGGTTATGTGGTAAAAAAAACTTGGAAACTAGGTTAGTCTTTTTCAAGCTGTATTAGTTAGCACATTACGTTATTGGACTTGTTGAGTGGGACCTATGTATCTGGCCATGTTTCTTAGAACATGCCTGTGGTAGTGTAGTTCCCAATTATTTTTCTAGAACCAATTCGTCGAGATCATGAGAAGGTACAGAATGTTAGTATTGTAAGTTTCATTTGTTGAAATTCAGAAGTTTTGCTAACCTTAATGTGTTCGCTCTTGTATTGTGTTTTAGTTTGTTACCTCATGAGGTAATACTGTACAGTCTGATCACAGTCCTCACAATGCTGGATCAGCATCACAGCTTACTGATGACTCAGATCCTGCAGAAACTGTGACGTGTAAATGTCAATCAGTAGTTCTCATCATGTCTGCAAGCGAATTGTTTTGCATTCCTTAATAATAGTTGGTTTTAGTGTGGCGACATATTCCTATCGATTTTCGTGGCTTCTCTTTTGCTTGACTTTCTATAGTTTTTTATTTGTTGTGCTATATCCTCTTCATTATGTTTTTCAAATCTGATGTTCCATAAATTTAGTCACTTACTGGATCAAACAATGACTTTTTAAATTGTTTATTTTGTAGACTGCTGCTGAGTATGAACGACGCAGAGAGAACTTTTTCAACGAGCTGGAAATTGTTTTTGCAGATGTGGTATTTGTGGCTCTCTTCTTTGAAATTAAGGACTATCGCCTGAATAATAGATTACTTTTGCGGTCTCTGCAATCTGATATTCTGTTCGCAAGAATGATCTAGTCTGGTCAAGACGATATTGTAGTATTCAGCATTTTTCGGTACATCTTGCTGAAAATACGCAATCAGGTTTAACTAACATGGAGGTAATTAGAATCCAGCTTTGCAGATTAACAAAGGAGTATACAAAAATTCTTCACAAAAGGTTGCTTGCATAAGTAGTTGGATCATGGTTGGCATTTCTGTTGAATTAACAGATTCATCTGCATGGTATCAGTTGCTTATGAAGTTTTGATCAAGTGAATCAGATGCTGTATATCTATATCACAATAATTGGAGCCTTTGGCCAACATCGAAGCTGGTATTTTATGGACCTCCTGGCAGATCCTTTTTTTTCCAAGCTTATTAACGGGGTATCTCCAAATAAGTGGCGGGCACCACCAGAGTTTGTCTAGACTCTAGAAGTAATATCTATGGTTTCGGATTTACATTAAGTACACGTGAAAAGGGTGGTGTAATACCTCTTGATGGTCAGACAAGCTGAGTAATTAGATTGGCATTTATGTGCTAAGCTCACAAGCAGTTATTGTATCGACTATTTTAAGGAAGGTTTTGTGTTCATCTGTTTGTTTTGTTTTCCTCTTAGGTGATGGCTATTATTGCAGACTTCATGCTTGTTTATCTCCCAGCTCCAACTGTGTCTCTGAGACCGGCACTTGCAATCGGTGCGGGGCCCATTACTAAATTCTTCCATAATTGCCCTGACAACGCATTTCAGGTTTCTTTTCAGCCTCAGGCATTCTGTTTCTAGTGTATTCTCAAAGCATTTTTAACAGCATGATTGTCATACTGGTACTTAATTTTCCATCTGTGTGCAGGTTGCTCTCTCTGGAACATCATATTCAATGCTGCAGAGATTAGGTGCGATAGTGGTGAGTTATCAGTTATCACTGGTTTTATGATATTTGAGCAATCAAAGAAGTATAGCTTTATACTATCTGGTTGTGTCTTGTAGCGTAATGGCACAAAGCTTTTTGCTGTTGGCACTGCTTCTTCACTGGTGAGTTTTCTTTTTCTTTTTTATTGTCATTTTTACCACATATACTTGTGGAGCCCTAGTTGCACATAGCTAGCTATATGTAATCTTCATTGTATAGTACTCTTTCAAAAAGTCCCTATATGCACGAGGAGATTTAGGTTGTATGAATTGCTAATCTTATGTGCAAGGTTATTTTATCCATTGATTGTTAATTCTTCTTTGTCAATACACAAACCCCCTCCTGAAGTCCTTCGTTTGTTCCTAGCAGAATACAAATGATGCATTTGATTCTGAGAGAGCGAGGAATTTTCTGTGACAGTTACAGATAAATTATACGCAGACATGAGTGGGATTGTGAGTTTAGCATGATCAACTGATGTCTCACTGACTCTTTTATAAGACCATCCCACTTTTTTGATTCTGCTTAAATCAAATTGCCAATGTCAAGGAATTTCTGCATCTTTTCCCTAGTTGAAAGGACCAATACGTACTGCCTGTGTTATATCCTGATATTGATCTATGTTGCTGAATATTTTGTCATGTCTCTAATGGGGAATTCTGTAGTCACTGTCTTACTTGAAGGGCTTGATCACTTGATTATTGATTTAAAAATAGGGCATACCTAAAATGTCTGGTATCAATTTTTCTCTCTAGGTTGGCACAGCGGTGACAAATGCGCTAATTAATGCCAGGAAGGCTGTTGATAAGTCTGCAGCAGATGAAATAGAAAATGTGCCTATACTGTCAACGAGTGCTGCGTATGGTGTATACATGGCTGTTTCTAGTAACCTCAGGTATGGTCCTGCATTTAGTATAAAATGCATTGGCAAGTGTGGCTCTCTGTCGTGTTCTTGGTTCTTAGATGAAGAAAATTAGCCATAGGTTATTTGAGGTTGAGTTATCCTTCCTGCAATATGGCTGTAAATGCTTTTCATAGTTCGACTGCACCTTGTCTTTGAATAGTAGCTGGATGCTGTCAATAAGTTGTGCTTGCACAGTTTTGTTCTTGGACAAGAATGACTAGTTCTCGCTGACTCTTTTTATTCTCAGTGCATTGCAACTGACACAAGTCGGGCCTCAGTTGCGTGACTTCAACCCACCTTAAAAATGCTATTTTGCATGATATTCGCGGTTCATAGTATGCATACACGAATAAAATGCAGGAATTTCTAACAGTGTGTGCGCAGTGCTTGCACTTTTGATAAATAGCGAGAGGTCCATCATTAATGATAGTGCTTTTTATCTTTAATGTCTTGAAGAATGAATCTCAGATTTTTTGCATTTAATTTTCCTGAGGGCCAAAAGCACCTTTCTCTGGACTTTCTTGTGATTCGTATCTTTTGGGGAGCGTATGGTGGCTCTCAGTCATAGAGTCTGTGCATTTCGGGTGTATTTTGTTGAGTTTACCCTCGATTCGAGTAATTAATTTAAAAAAACATGAGCTTTTAGGTACTCATTCTTCCTTCCATGAACTGTAAAACGAAATATCAGCCCATCCTTTCTTGAGTAAATTGAGATAGTTATTTGTTTGTTCACCATGTATTGTTAACCTGCAGGTACCAAGTGCTGGCTGGTGTTATTGAACAGCGGCTTTTGGAGCCCATGTTGCACCAGCACAAGGTTATGTTGAGTGCACTCTGCTTTGCAGTCCGGACTGGCAACACATTCTTGGGATCATTATTGTGAGAATTTAATGCTGCCATAACTCTTAACTGACTCTACTTTACATGCTCGTCTCTATCGTCCGGTCTAACAATAACATCGTTATGTTTTGACAGGTGGGTAGATTATGCTAGATTTATTGGCATCCAGTAGCCACAAAGTCAAGAAAACGGACAGGATTTCTTTGATTATGTTGTTCCATTGGTCAGAATAGCCGTTTGCCTCTTTGATTGGCACCCGTATTGATTGTTTCCTCTGAAGCTGGAGGTTGTCGGTTCCTGAGATTCTGGTTTTTTCGGTATATATATGAACTGATTTTTTGGAATCGCAGATTTCCAATCCTGAATTGAACAGAATCCCCTTGAGCACAAAAGGTTGCTGCTCCCTGTCGCTCTGGTTATTTAGCTGTGGCCGGTTGATAATAAACTCACAAGGTACTAAAATTTATGATTTCAGCATTGCCGAAGTTGTAAGTTGTAGTTAACTGAATTGATCTAGAGGAGGGAGTTTTGCTTGATACTGATGATTGTACGCGTTCAGTCTATTATGAGCAATGATCAGTCTCGTCTCGTCGGATTCCTGTTAATCATCCAGTTCATGGTGGTTCGATTCTTCCTTTAGATTCTTTTTAGCTGCCACAATTCCTAGAAGAATTTCCAGGTTGCAATTGCATTATTTCTTCAGGCAAATCTTGGCCATGGATGTACAAGAAACAATTAAAATAGGCGACTATGAATTTCCAGATTGCGATTTTATAGGTTTACTGGGGTGGTCCTGGTTGGACAATTTCCCTGAGTGATTAGATTTCTAGCGTTCTGTGGGGTGAACGAATGGTTAAGCAGACAACCCCATCGAACTTTTTTCGATTTCTTGATTTAATGGGGTGGTCTTGGTTTGTCAAATTTCCCTGTGTGGGTGAGGACCCGCAGGTCCTGCTGTGCCTCCGCCCTTGCCGGCCCCTCCCGGCAATGGTGGGGCGGCGGCACCGGGGAGGGCAAGCCCTCTCTCCCCACCTGTCCTCCATTTTTTTTCTAGCTTATTTTTTTAATTCAATTTAAGTAAAATTAATATTAAAATAATAATAATATAAAAGTCACATCATCGCTACATTGGATAGAAAAAACAATAAAAAAAAAGCTATATCAGCATTTTTCCTTAGACAAATTGGACGGTGTTAATTTTAAGATTCGATTGAACCAATTTGACAAATTTTAGGATTTGATTACATTTTTTTCAAATTTTAGGATTTAATTGCATTTTTATGATAAGTTGTAATACTTCTAATGAACATATCTTTAACTTTTAACCCATAGGAAAAACTTCTCCTTCGTTCAGCCTAGGAAAAAGAGAACACCAAAATAGAAAACTCAATATGACTAGGGCTTTCAATTTATCTAATTATTCTGGTCGTTCTCGAACACTTCATTCTCTAGAATTTGTTCGTTAGAACGTTGTACGCTATATCAGTAACTCGTAGCATGGTAAACACAATAATCTGTGGTCTCGAATTGTCTCGATCCTTCAAATCACGCATCTTTTTTTATCTGTGAAAGTGTAAAACGGTGCAATTCCCTCGCTTCCATAACCTCCCAAAGAAGCATGTAATGAACTAGCAAGACAATTGGAAAAAGAATGATTTAAGTTTTCGACTCTATCGAATCACGCGGGCTTAAATTCTCGTACTTTATCTGATCCAAACAGCTCTCAAACGTTATGAAAGATATGCCACAGGCACGCTTGCTACTTCACTATTTTAAACATCTTTGCCGCTGTTAAGGCGCTCCTCTTCACTTCAGGCGACAACTCCTGAGTTAAGAGTGTCACAACAGCTTTAGACAATCTATAAGTGCAAACCAGCAGATGTTTCCTTTCACAGGAATCACTTTGTTATTTAACTAACATAGCTGTGTCAGCATAAATACCTAAACATCATACAGTGGGGGGGAAAACAATGCTCCCGGTGGTGGCAGACCATCAGATGACTGTGCCTTTCTCTGATTCCAATTGAGGCCTTCCAGGATGCTGCACAAGAAGTCCCTGGTGGAATCATTCAGACAAACAGTAGGGACGGGCCATGGAGCCATGCTACAGATGAGCATGTTCCTGGCTCTCAACTCTTCCCTGTTCTTGCCGTCGAATGATACCCATGCGGAACTTCGGCGGCTGGGAGTTCGGGGGCTGAGACTTTGGGGGCTGGGACTTTGGGGGGTGCCAGTGTCAGACACTTCTACCCCAACAGCAACGTGCTCGGGTAAAATCAGAGGCCTAAAGGATAAGGAATGAGGACATATTGGCGTCAATGCTATGCCGGGAACCTGCAAATCGACACAGCAAAGTCAATAGTGCGGACTTACCAGATTTAAAAATAAAAAAAAATGTTTTCCTGATTGATGATGCTTGTACTTAATATGTAGATAGATTGTGATTAAAATGCAATTAACTCATGACCATCTAGAATCAAATTTCTTTGCATTTTTCTCGGGGCTTTCGGCTTCCGCAGTCTACAGCTCCGAGGCTTGGAAGACAAGCGCCTATAAATTATAAGACAGCTCGACTAATGATATTGAATATACTAAGAGAGGTTTATGATACCTGTGGATGGACCATTGATCCTCCAGCTGCTAAGGAATAGGCAGTGCTGCCAGATGTAGTTGACAAGATTAGCCCATCCCCTTGTACCAAAGTGACATATTCGCGGTCACAATAACAATTCAAATGTGTGAGGTAGGGTGACTGCCCCCGATCAATTGTGACTTCATTCAAAACGAATATCTTTTTTGCCGTTGCGTTTTCATTTTCAGCCCAATCCCTGACAATTTGACACTGCAACCGACGCCGTAATGTTATCTTGATGGGACCCTGAAGAATCGATTCAAGCTGTTTCTTGTAGCCATCCCTGCCTGAACTTTGTTGAGGATCGCTTTTTCAAGTTTTTTACCAATGAGGGAGTTTTCGAGTAAGTTGATGGCATATGTGCATTCCACATGCTTGCTTCGTCTCATGCCAAAAGGATATGATAGAACTTTCGAAAAGCAAAAGGATACTGAAAGGGGCCATAAAGCCCAAGGACCCCATTTTAAAGGAGACAACAGGGGGCACCGGTCCTTGGAACAGTCATGCTGCCTGCAAAATGAATAAACTCTCCAATCGGTAATCGAGATTCAAATGAAGATTCAATAGGAACATCAGAAGTACAACTGAGTACAATTTCACCATGGAAGCATATGTTCATATAGTCAGACAAACGAAAAATGGAACTAATAGATGCTCATTCACGGTCTCAAGTTTCAGGGAGGCGATCACACCTTTGAGATCCCCGCGTCAAATAGAAACAACAACAACATACAATTTGTCAATCACGTGGGAAGATGGATGATAAAACACCGAGAATGTCCAAATTGAATGGATGCCATTCGCAACTTCTCAGGGTTTCCCATTTTTTATTCTAGTCAATTCTCCCCAGGATTAAATGCTCAGCACCTTTCGAAGAGCCAATTCAAGACCGGCGGTAGATTGCTTTTAAGGAGTATGTAAAGTGAAGGCATACACAACTCTTAGCGCCAATAAAGAGGACACTTAAACTTAGGCCAAAAATCTACATAGATTCACGGACCCGTGTTGCTTAAAGTTGCTTTTTCTTCCCTGGTCATTCAAGTTGCTATGGTGGCTGAATTGCTTTTTAGGATAAGCTTTCCTTTCTTAGGGCAACGGGGAAAAACTAACACTTTGTTAGCTTATTCAATGATGAGAGTGGACATAACTTTTGGAGAAGTTCTAAATTAATAATCCAGCTTTTTGGGGCTACACTTAATACTTTATAGCCAAATAAATACATATATAATCTATGTACACACAAGCTATATTCAAATTGATATAATTAAAAAAAAAAGGAGATGAAGAAGAGGCTTTCATATGTAGGGCATGCCACCCCAAAGAATTGATGTAATGGACTTTGCTCCAAAATTCTATATAATAATAAATATTCAAACCACAATGCAATTTTGATATAAGGGATATGATTTTATCGCTGTTGCAATTTGTTGACTGATTTGGAGGGAAAGAAAGAGCTTAGAGTTTTTTGAAAATTGTGAATGATTACCGTTTTACAAAGTAGATGAACAACATTTTCATTTTTGGATTCTATAAAATCCTCAGAACTTTCTATTAGTATATGGATGCCGTTCATCAACAATTGCTTCTTTTGCATTTCAGAGGCGGAAAAAGGACTCCATGTTTCCCCTTTCGATTTCAGGATAAGAAAGTAAAGACGAACGGTTATCACACTCAGGCCTGGCTATGCTGCTACTCTCAGAAACCTACCATGTAAAAATAGCAGAAAAAAAATACTCATCACTGATTCTACGGTAAATGATGAATGCATTACCCAAAGGACAGTTCCATCCCCACCAAGAGTGATCAGGAGGTCAACTTTCTTGTGCAAGTATGGAATCTCACTGTCTGAAACAAAATCAAACAGAACAAGTCGGCAACAATGGCAGCATGATAAGATCGTAATTGACATGAGAAACCAATTTGAAAAGCCTACGAAGTTGAAGACTTATAATAGTTTTCTTTAGCATCAACTACAGTTATTAGAATAATTGTCTCAAATGATGTGACACTAATCCCACTGCGCGTGCGAAGCAGCTGATTTTGAGAGATCAAATTTGAAGCATTCAAGTGGAACTTTGTTGGTCACCAAAAAGAGAACAACTTTGTCATATCCAATAATTTAGGCACGGCGCGCGGCTAACATTCTAGCTGAAAAGTTTTCCACAAGAGAAAAGAGAATTGGCAGATATTTATTCCCTCAAAAAGTAAAAGAGAGAGACCACTTTATAAGCGATCATAAGTTAATTGCATCAACTAGTAGTAATATGTTCCCACACTCACCATCTTGCCAAGTTTTCACAAACTCGAAGGAAGACGTTTTACCGAGAAGCTCCTTTCGCACCCTTGGCTCCACGTAAATTTTCTTCTTGCACATGTGTAACCAACTAGCAATATAAAATGAAGGAATTACTATTTAACAATCAAAAGAATGCGCATGAGTTCGTGATTTCTTTATCATTGCTGGTATTTAAAGATGTGGGAGTTTACCCAAATGCTAAAATCATCCGAACGTTGCACTGGCTTTGCCAGAAAATTTGAAGTCGTTAATTTATTTAGTGATGCACCAAAAGCCAATATCACTTTTGTAACTTTGATCTGTTGCGATTAACCCTAAAGATACCTAAATTCGCAAGGAAAAAATGTATCCAAGTACCATCAAGCTGGACAAAACTAGAAGCCCCATGTGGACATCCAGACCACCAAAATCAAAACATTATCTGACTATAGGCCACGGAAACCACCGAGTCAGCCATAATCAATTGCAGTCATTGAAGAAAAAAAAAAAGAAGACGTCCCTAAATGTAAGCACTAAGCAACAACAGCCTCATCTAAACACAAGTCCAGTAATAACTCGAGATATGAGTCGATAGAAAAACTGGTTCTTGATTACAAATTGTATTACAGTGTTGACTTGATATAAGACATAACAAAGGCAACTCCGGAACATCATTAGTCAGAACATCCTGTTATTATAAGTGAATTTGTCCTCTTTTCATTAGTTTAGCCAGAGAAATCTTCTATCAACCTTGTACCTCTGAATGTGCAAACAGCATGTACATCACATAAACCCCATTTATTCATGCTTGTCCTGCCATAGTTTAGTGATTGAAAAGTGAAACACCAACAGTGTGAGAGAGACACCTAGCCAGCAGTTCTAGGAGAAATCGGGCAGAGCAGAAGTCGCAGAACATCATCCAAACAGACGTTGCTTTTAAAGTAACTGACTAGAACATGTAGAAAGAAATTGAAATGGTGAAAGTAAGGATTTCTTAGTTTCGAACAGGACTATATCCTCGCATAGATCTTGAACAGTCTCTGAATTTGGTTTTGTGATAATAAGCACTGTCTGTGGCTCAGATTTCCACTCCAATGTAATCTGTAAAGGTAATGAGCTTTCGTTTATAACTGCAGTGAAGTGAGCTCATGTACTATATCAAGCAGTTAGTCACAAAAATAGTCTTATATCAGTCGGCAAAATATTGCAGAAAGGTACTCAAACCAATCCATTCGAGATGAAATATACACCATAGTCCACTCTTAAACACTGACTGACCATTAGGAGAGACGTACCTGTTCACTAGTGTGCCCAGTTGTTTTTATATTTCCCTCTTCGCAAGACACGATGTCCTTACCTTTGGAACTCCATTTAAGTTCAAACAATACCTGTCTCAAGAAAGAAGTTATGAGTTAAACAAAATATTCACATGCATACATGACTGAACAAGTCAAATATTGAGACAGAGAGAGAGAGAGAGCAATATCGTTAGTAGAAGCCCCCAAAACAAGTATTCTTTATTTCTGCTTCAATATAAAATAGAAGAAATGAAAATGAGAGATGTAAAGCATTTTATAATCCTGGCATTAAGCTATTTTTCCACAGGACCTCCCCTATATGTCCATAGTGATAACGCAAACAGCAGGAAGGAAAATTGATGAGTGACACCATGGGGACAGGGAGGATAGATGTCTGATATTCAACCTTTTCCATCATTTGCCTTTGAATTGCCCCCCCGGCGGAATTACTTTCCCCGCTGGAGGGAATCTCACTGGAGCGCATTCCATGCTCGTTGGTTTGATTACGCGAATAATTCTGGTCATCCAAGTTCGGTGCACTCTCGCTGTGAACATCATCATGTTTACCTCCCGATATTTTGTCTGTAAAAATATTAAAAAGGGCTTTTCAAAGCACTTAAAAAGACGAGGACAGCATAAATTCATGAACTGCATCTGGGGTTCAGAAGCAAATGTAACTGTCCGAACATACTTCCCAAAGCCGGATCAGTAGGACTGTTCTCTGTCGGTGAGGGTGAACCACTTGCATCATCCTGTTCATAAATTGCTCATTAACATATAAGCATGACATAAATAAAGGTGAGCAGCATAACTCTTGGTCCCAGTCCATGATGAAATAAAGGGCATGCAGTGCCAGGCGATGCATGCCAAAAGTAATGTTCCACGTTTACAAAAGTAATGTTCCCATGACCCGTTTTACCGTTGATTGTCATCCAATCTAAGTCCCATGGATGCTGGACAGCAAGGGAGACCCAGTTGGCGGCTCGACTCACTGAGGCTCACAGTTCCTATTTCCCGCTTCTTCAACGCTGATGGGTTTTTGTGAAAATGGGCCGCCCATGATGGGCTAACCCAAAACCCAGCCCATGAAAGAAAATAACCGCATTTGGCAGTTATTACTTTCTGAACATAAAAAGAAAAAGTGAGAAGGAAGATGCGACGGACGTGAATGTAGTTGTTGCATTTTCATCTTCAGAAAACACATTCTCACTAAAGGACAAAGAAGTTGCGGCTTTGTTCAACAATCCAAGGATTGTTCTCTCTCTCGAGGCTGTGATAAGTGCACTTAATCTGTGGAAAAGAGGTATGTTCAATTCGCGTAATATACTTCGAACGATCGGTGATTCAAGCGTAGAATGGGCACGTTTTTCCGCATTTTTCGTAATATGTTTAGGAATATGTTTCCTTCATTGGTATCAGAGCATTGTTCTTGTTTCCTGATCGTAGTAGATGTGCATAACACGTATTGATGGCCGGAATTCGTGAAACGGCGCCGACGAACGCTCGGGTATGAAAACCGACACCCGACCGTACTGTTCGGGATCGTTTCTCGAAATTCGGTGTGATAAATTTTATTTTTAAAGGCATAGGGTCGTAGTGCTCGTTGAGACGAGCAAAATGACGGGTGGCACGCCGCCGGGGGAGGCCGCACGCGCCCCCACGCGCCGCCGCAAGTGGCGGTCTCGCCGGCACGTGCGTGGCACGTGCGTGGCGGTTCCTCCCCGCGCGCGTGCACCGCACGCGCCACGAGGGCGTGTGCGCGTGGCTGACGTCAGCGTGACGTCAGCCATGCGGTTACCCTACCTTTATTAAGACCCGACCCGACCCGGATCCGACTTGACCCGATAGTCCGCCCGACCCGTTGACCCGACCCGGTTATCCGTTGACCGGCGTTGACCGGCGTTGACCACCGTTGACCGACGTTGACCACCGTTGACCGGCGTTGACCGGCGAAAAAAAAAAAAAAAAAAAAAAACAAATTTTGTACCTAGGATTATAAGTAATCCTTTTATTTTTCTGCATTTGTTGCAGGAATAATGGTACGAAAATATCAAACTCCTATTATCCCTAGAACGGAGGCTCAAAAGAAGAAGCTTGAGAAACTAAGAATCAAGCTTGCTCTTTACCGGTGGGATGCTGATGATGACATGATGACACACATCATCAAGGTCAACCAAATGATACAAGATGTCATTTGGAACGGTTTCGTAATGCCAGAGTATGTGATGGTCGGAGCCCTTAAATGCACCATTCCTGATGAGTTGGGAAGAATGATTGATAGGGTTTGAGACACCTTAGAAGGTCCGAGCTATAAGATGATTGTGGAGCAATTCATGATAGAGTACATACGGGTCGGGGCAAGAAGGACATCAACCCTTGTATTGAATCGGTCTCGGCGCAATACGTTGCCCGAATCTAGGGGTTATCCGGGTGCCTCCATTAGGATGCCGAAGAAAATAGAATTTCCTGAGGATTTTCTTGAGTCATTTCCAGTTTATAGAAAGAGGATCACCACCTGATTGTGTTTATCTATTTTTCGTAAGCTCTTATGGATATGTTCACTATAGGTTGGTGTTAGATATCATGGGTGGATAGTTCCTTTTATGTTGGTGTTTATGTTTATTTTCTTTGATGAATTCATTCCTTATGTACATAATATTGGGTAAATGAATGTTGATGGATATTCATGTTGCGAATAGTTTACAGTACTATTCTGTTTTAATATTTACCTTATTAGTATCATATGGAGTTGAGTGGGAGTTCTAAAAGTTTTAGTAACTTTAAAGAACATAATTTTACCTTAATGATTACATTAACGGTAATTTCACATTAGGATTTTTTTATGATGATTGGGAACATAGTGAACTTTCGAATCTAAAGCCTATGTGAAATTATTCATTAATATAATCAGTTTGTGTAAAATTAATGCATAAATAAGTGGCATTAATAATTCGTGCTTGTCTGTCTGATATGTTCAGATTCAATGGCTTCAGCATCAAAGAATATAGTTGCTGAACTAAACAGAGGAGAGAAGCTTAACGGTGAAAATTATGAAATATGGCAAATGAAAATCCAATATGTGCTGGAAGAGCAAGAGGCTCTTGAAGCTCTTAACCTGGTTATGGAAGAGCCAGAAGACGGAAACACTGCACAACATAAGAGAGATAAGGATGCATTTGCTGTATGGAAAAGGAAGAACTCCCTTGCTCGCATCACGTTGCTGAGTAGCATGGACAATGATGTCATGCGAGAGTTTAGGCGTTTTGAAAATGCTAAGGAAATGTGGGGAGCATTGGCAGCAAGGTTTGGTCATACATCTGTAACCAAGCTTAGACAGCTCACTATAAGATTTGACTCGTATAAGAAGCCACATGGTCAGTCCATGAAACAACATTTAAGGAAGATGTCAAACATGATTAATGAGCTGAAGGATGCTGGCCATGTTCTGACTGATGAGCAGCAAGTGCAAGCAGTGATTCGTTCTTTACCTCAAAGTTGGGAGCATATGAAGTTGCACCTAACTCACAATGAGAACATCAAAACCTTTGAGGATGCAGTGCGCCACTTAGAGCTAGAGGAGGACCGCCTCCTGGCGGATAAGCCGGTAATTGACATTTACTATGCAGGTTCTAGCTCACAAGGGCCTTCGAGCTCTAAGCGCAAGCGTCCTGATTCGTTCAGAAGGTGGAGAGGTAAGAGAGCGAGTTCTTCGGGGAAGAAACCAAGAAATGAACAACACCAAAGAGGAAAGCGTCCTCATGAGAAGAAGATGTCGAGGGTGAAATGCTACAACTGTAGCAAGAAGGGCCACTTTGCTCGCGATTGCGGCGAGCCAAAGAAGGTAAACTCCCCTTGCATTCTTGAGAACTTTGTCTATGTGTCAAGTTCTGTATTTTTAACTGAGTCTAATCCTTTGTGGACTGTAGATTCGGGAGCAACAGACCATGTAGCGAAGGATAGAGATGCCTTCGTGGAGTTCCGACGGGTTCCGACGGGAACAAAATGGATCTATGTAGGGAACAACTCAAAAGTTGAAGTTAAAGGAATTGGCACCTGCCAGTTAATTATGCGTGGTGGACGCACTTTGTTCCTACATGATGTATTATATGCTCCGGAAATTCGTCGGAATTTAGTGTCTGTTTTAGTGTTGATTCGACTTGGTTTTAATTTGAACTTCCATAACAATGGCGTAGACTTGTATTTAGGTACGAGTTATTATGGTTGTGGTTATTTTCTAGATGGTTTTATTGTACTGGATGTTGATTCTGTAAATGTCAATGTTTGTTATTCCCACTTCACGTCTTCTACTTCGTGTAATAATGATGTGAACGTATGGCATGCTAGGCTTGGCCATATAGGCCAACAGCGAATGAATAGATTAGCCAAAGAAGGCTTAATGGGCAATATTGAAAAAGTCGATTTGCCCACTTGCGAGCACTGCCTAGCTGGGAAAACAACAAGGAAACCATTTGGAAAAGGAACAAGAGCTGAATTTCCTTTGCAGTTAATCCATTCTGACATATGTGGTCCAATGAATGTGAGGGCTAGACATGGGGCTGTTTATTTTATCACATTTATTGATGATTATACTCGATTCGGATATGTCTATTTGATTTCTCATAAATCTGAGGCTTTTAGTTGCTTCAAAATATTTATGAACCTCGTGGAAAATCAATTAGATAAGAAAATAAAAGCATTGAGATCCGATCGAGGTCGAGAATATCTATCTGATGAGTTCAGAAATTTGTGTGATGAAAAGGGAATAGAAAGACAGTTGTCTATTCCCTATACTCCTCAACAAAATGGTGTTGCGGAAAGGAGAAACAGAACCCTACTAGAAATGGTTAGGTCCATGATGGCGCAGGCTAACTTACCTATCACCTTTTGGGGTGACGCTTTATTGACTGCTGCCTACATACTTAACCGTGTGCCTTCAAAATCAGTTATTTCCACTCCGTATGAGTTATGGACAAGTAGAAAACCTGATTTGAGTTTTCTAAAACCTTGGGGTTGTGCCGCTTATACACATGAATCTTCTCATAAGTATGGGAAATTAGGTCCTAGAGGTAAGAAGAGTATCTTCATAAGGTATTCAGAAACCTCGAAAGGATATGTATTTATAGGTGAGCAAGAAAGTGGGAGTATAACTGAATTTGAATCACGAAATGTCACATTCTTAGAGAATGAGTTTCCTAAGAAGGGCGAAATAGGTGAGAACTACTCTCTATTTGAAACCTTGGATCCCGATAGTGAAATCGATAAAGTCCGTCCAAGTGGAAGCAATGTAAGAAGTGAGGAATTGAATTCGACTCAATCTCAATTGCAACCTTTTGATGAGACGATTCCGTCATTATCTAATCCAAGTGGGAGCATAATGGAGAATGATATACCACGTGTACAATCTCCCATACGGCGAACAAGTCGCAAAAGTATTCCCCGACGACGTTTTGACATTGAAGGGGAAACTTTCATGATCGCTCCACAAGATGTAGACGAGCCAAGGAATGTAAATGAGGCTCTAAATTGCCCTAACAAAGAAAAATGGATGATTGCAATGGAAGAAGAAATGGAGTCAATGAAATCAAACCATGTTTGGGAACTGGTTGATCTTCCAGAAGGACGCAAAGCTATTGGGAATAAATGGATTCTCAAAATAAAACGCAAATCCGATGGCTCAATAGAAAGATATAAGGCTCGCCTAGTAGCGAAAGGGTATAATCAACAGGAAGGAATTGATTACGAAGAAACTTTCTCTCCTGTAGTGAGATTTACCTCAATTCGCCTTATTCTGGCAATAGTGGCAAGTATGGATCTTGAATTACATCAGATGGATGTAAAGACTGCTTTTCTAAATGGAGAATTAGAAGAAGAAATATACATGGAGCAGCCAGTTGACTTCGTTGTGAAAGGCCAAGAACAAAAAGTATGTCGACTTCTAAGATCGATATATGGCCTTAAGCAGTCTTCGAGACAATGGTATATACGTTTTCATAATGCCATAGTGGCGTTTGATTTTAAAATGATTGATGAAGATCATTGCGTGTATATCAAAAGATCGAAAGATCAATTTGTGATTTTATCATTATATGTTGATGATATACTGATTGCCGGAAGCAGTATGAAGTTGGTTAATAATATTAAGAGTTGGTTATCGTCCAATTTTGAGATGAAAGATATGGGTGAGGCTGCATATATTCTTGGAGTTAAGATTTCAAGAGATCGTTCCAAGAGATTATTGTCTCTTTCGCAAGAGACTTATATAAATAAAGTTCTTGAACGATTTGGTATGCAAGACTGTAAACCCATGGATACTCCTATTGCAAAAGGTGAAGGATTGAGCCAAAGGTTGTGTCCTAAGACTCCACAAGAGAAGGAACAAATGAAACGTGTTCCTTATGCAAGTGCTATTGGAAGTTTAATGTACGCTATGATGTGTACAAGACCTGACATATGTTTTGCAGTTGGGATGGTAAGTAGGTACCAATCCAATCCAGGTCAAGCACATTGGAAAGCCGTAAAAAGAATCATGAGGTATCTAAAGGGTACTGCTAATTATTCACTGAGTTATCAAGGCAAGGATCTGCGACTTGAAGGCTACTCAGATGCTGATTGGGGAGGAGATTTAGATGAAAGAAAATCTACCTCTGGTTTTGTTTACTTACTGAATAATGGCGCCATATCTTGGAGCAGTAAGAAACAAACATGTATAGCATTGTCCACGATGGAAGCTGAGTTCGTGGCGTTGTCAGGAGCAGTACAAGAAGGTGTTTGGCTTAAGAGATTTTTGGATCATTTAGGTGTTGCTAAGAATGCTGAAAACTCATTGTTAGTCAATAGTGATAGTCAAGCAGCGATAGCATACACCAAGGATCCGAAATATCATGGCAAGACCAAACATATAGATACCAAGTATAACTTTATCAAGGATATGGTAGCACGAAAGGATGTGAACTTGCAGTACATATCTACGCATAGAATGATCGCAGATCCTATGACGAAGCCAATTCCAAGAGATGTTTTCTATGGTCATGTAAAATCTCTGGGACTGCGTAGAAAGTGATGTACTGAATATTGTATTTTTCCCTGAGTGTTCACATTTAATGGAGTTGCTCTCTCATTATTAATGCCTATGAATTTATTCAATATTTATGCATCTTAATGCTTAGTGCATTATATCGAGAAAGTATGTCTGACAGATGAGATTAGCCCACTTACACGGGTAATCGCCTCTATTTACTGTGCGATAAATAGAGATGAGACAATTTTTTTTAAGCTTATTATCTGGGTGATAATTGAGAGCTCAAGCTTAAATTACAAATGTCGCCTTAACTGAATATTAAGATGAGGATATAATATTTACTATGTCCGAAGGTAAAATAACCCACATATTTTACTTTATCTGTCAATGATGCCAGATGTGAGTTCTGATGGATTCTTTAGAGGAGTAGATACGTGAACTCGAGTTTAGACATTGGGTATGTCTGAATTATCATCTGTACGGTATTAAATGTAAAGACATACGCTCCACGGGAAAGGAGTCAATACCGTAATACGTATTTCATACTACGTATGCATAATATGACCGATAGGAGTGGCAAAAGTTTTTGATCTCAACTTCTTGCCGTGTGAGACTCTTGAGGATATGAGTTTCTCATTTAGTGCCCTCACGACTCTAACTTATTCTCAAAGTTTCTATTCAGTGTTCGCTATCTTAGGATGTTGCCAATGGTCATGAATGATTCGATCTAACGGGGCATTTCTAGAAAAGCGAGCTGGACTGAAATAGAGAGATTTAAAGAAAGAGGAAGATCAATTTATCATGATGTCACATTTTATTTTTGTATTCACAGGTCGACCAATTATGATTTTAAGTAAATTATAATTGTGAATACAATATACGAGATACTAAAAGAGATCAAGAGAGATATAAATGTGACTGATTGATCTAGGGTACTGCATACTATATCTACTCGGAAAACGTTGTACCCAATTTTGAGCTGCTATGTATTCCTAACAGATGCATTGCAACGAGCTCTCGTAGTATGCTGGTCGCACGGATTATTTGCTAGTATGAATATTGCAAAGAAGAGAGAGTTAATGTTTAGCCCACCATGTGCGAGTGGGAGATGATGGGTTTTTGTGAAAATGGGCCGCCCATGATGGGCTAACCCAAAACCCAGCCCATGAAAGAAAATAACCGCATTTGGCAGTTATTACTTTCTGAACATAAAAAGAAAAAGTGAGAAGGAAGATGCGACGGACGTGAATGTAGTTGTTGCATTTTCATCTTCAGAAAACACATTCTCACTAAAGGACAAAGAAGTTGCGGCTTTGTTCAACAATCCAAGGATTGTTCTCTCTCTCGAGGCTGTGATAAGTGCACTTAATCTGTGGAAAAGAGGTATGTTCAATTCGCGTAATATACTTCGAACGATCGGTGATTCAAGCGTAGAATGGGCACGTTTTTCCGCATTTTTCGTAATATGTTTAGGAATATGTTTCCTTCAAACGCTGATTTGCCGAAATTCGAATAGGAAATATCAAGTACTACTGCTAATTGCTAGTGTAAAAGCTACAACAACCATTTTGTCGTTAACAAACATATTGAATGAATGTGCTTCGACAATTTCTTCTCCCTAAAGCGGCCCGCCATCAAACGATTCATCAGCACTCCACGCCACAGTTTGAATGCATCAATAGACATCACTCAACTAGTTCAATCCAATCACCTAAAGCAGCCCGCCATCAAATGATTCATCAGCACCTCCACAGTTCGAATGCATCAATGGACATTACTCAATTAGTTCAATCCAATCACAATAATACGTGAGATTTTGGAGACTACTGTCAACTATTTTAAAAGGTTAAACTGTTTCAAATATTCTATCACTTCCCCTCACACTCAGAATCTCCTGTTTTGATACCGTGTGAGATTTTATGGGACTATTACTAACTGTTCTAAAAATTTAAGATGTTAAATAAATGCGTGATTTATTATTTAAATATTTTAAACAATCCAGCACACTCTTTTCGATCTCACAGAGACTACCTGACGTAAAACCAAATAAATCCGAAAAAAGATAAAAGGAAGAAATAGCGACCACATACGAGAACAAACAACAGAACCTGAACTCCCCATCATTACTCCTCGAGTCACAACTGTTCTAGATCACCAGGAAGTGGAGGTGGCAATGTCGCGGTGAACTTAATTTTTTAGAGTTCTTCTTTTTGTCGGAAAATTAATTTTGAAAGGTTACGGGGCTGATTTTCTGATATAATTTGTCAACGTTAATGCCCTGATTTTCTGATATACCTTAACAAATTGGCTCAAAAGAAAATAATTTTAAGCTTCTTTCTTCAAAATATTTTAAGAAGACAACATCGTGGTAAACCGATTTTTCTTAACTATGAAGAAGACAACGTCGTGGTGAAAATTAGACAATTTCTTCCTTGCAACGTTAAGATCTTTTTAGAAAATAAAATCGTGTTTCCATAATATAAAGTAAATTCCAATTTCATTAACTAATAAAATCTCGTTGAATTATAATCTCCTTTTGTTTCGCGAAAAATGAAGGATTTGGAAAATAATTTTCTGAAAATGATTTCTTATATCGCTTACAAAAATAAATGAATAAAAAATATTTGTATTGTTCACGAAAATATTTAGATATAAATTATATTTGATAATAAAAAGATTTCCAATACTTCAAATGATACAAGCAATCAATCATAGGAAAATATTTTTTAAATATATCATTTTTTTCAAAACAAACGGAGTGATAGTCTTACAAAACTTACCATAAACATGTGCCAATTGATTCTGGTGAAGAAGTTGAGACAAGTTAATTGAATGGCTATGGGTTATAATGAGTCAGGTTGAATATATGTTAATACAAATATAAATACGACGTGTTTGTTTGAGTGAAAGAATTTTCTGCAAATTAATTTTCCGCACTTTCACACTTATGGTTTGCTGAAAATGATAAACTATTTAAGGTCAAATATTATGAGTGGTTACAGCTAGGAACAAATTCCTCAACCTAAAAAGGGGAAAATAAAGAAAATGATTTCTCGAAATGAAATTTTTCTCGAAACAAATACACTCTAAATTTATATGAGTTTCCGACCAAAAAAAAATTCATATGAGTTAAATAGGTCATGATGGATTTTTTTTGCTTTGAGCCTGGCCCAATCTGGACATGATAGATCCATTTATTTGATAGAGAGAGGTACAAATAGAAAGCTATCGGTTGTATTCCGGCCAACGTAGCGCCAATGCCTAGAAGCAAACCGGTTCACGAGAGCAAAGGCATTCTAGGCATCGCCTATCACCCAAACAAGATCCACTACTCTTACTTCATCATGACCTTCATGCCGTTGTCCATAACCCGACCTCCAAACCCATTCATGCAAGTGTTCTTGTCCGTTAGCACGGTGCTCACTCCCTCTCCATGTTGCTCATGTGCCACGTGAAGTCCTAGCACATTTTGATAGAAAAGAAAAAAGTCCTAGCCCACAACTCGAGCTGAGCTCCCTCACCGACTCGGCACGCTGGTCATGAAATCACTCACCATCGGTATGTAGCCTATGGCTATGTCGGGTCAAATATAGGTCGCTAAAAATGATGTGAATTTAAATAAGTCAATTTGGATCGGATTATTTTTCAACTCAGATTCACCTATTTAACGGGCTTACAAGTAAAGCGCTAAATTATTGTAATTAGATTCAAGTCGAACATGCACCCATGCTAGCTTTACGCGGTCACGGGGGGAGAGAGAGAGAGTACAGCTGAATTCATCTTGCTTGGAGAGATGAATGAACAATTGGAGGTGACGAGTCTCGCAGAGAGAGCGCCTTTGAATCGTGTGAAGCCCTGATGACTGAACTGTCCAGCTATAAATACAACGCGCAGGCACAGAGAGAGAGGGAGAGAGAGAGAGAGAGAGAGAGATTTAGGTGGGGCCCGGACTCGACTAACATCACACAGGGCGACAGCGTCACGGCCAAAGGAGCTGTCAGAGAACACCTGTCCCGTTATGATTGGGCAGGGCTCTGCAGAAGTGGGGCAGAGAGAGAAGTGTCAGACGCTCCTCTCCTGTTGACAGTGTCCAACTTTTTGGGGAGTCGCTCTTGTCTTATTTTGAAACGATCGAAACTTTATTAGCAGTGCTCAGGATCGTGATTAAATAAGCAATTATTAGACATTAAGTATAGATTATATTTTGGACATGAGCATATCATTAAAAAGTTTCATTTCGATATTCATTCAGATTTCAAGATCACGGGAATATAAAACTTTCGAAAGGTATTCCCTTTCTGAAGAAGACAAAGATACATTTAGAATTAAAAGTGCGAGACGTGTAAGCATAAACACGTTATAATAAGAAACGCATTCATGAAGCTCACTGCAAATGCCTTTATAGGAGCTTCGACTCCCTTCCTATGGTGAAATTACCTCTTAACTGAATGCCAATAATATTTCTTAATGTGCGAGTTAGTTATGTTCCCGCCATCTTCAGTTACCCGCTGGAATGGCAATTTTTTTTAACTAGCGAAAACTTTGAATTTGAACACCATCTATTATTTTGATGATTATTCATCATCATCTATTGGCTCGATTTCATGGTACAATGATCAATTTTCCCTTGCTCTGAATTGGTAGTTGGTACTTTGATGATCAGTATGCACGATCAACTTCTCGCCCAATCCACCCTGTCCTTTTAAGCACGATCAACCCTTCATATTGCATACTGCATTTCACTTGAGAAAACATCGAGTAAGCATCACGTAATCAGCTAATGTGATACGCAATAATCCACTGCATTACACATACTGCAATACACATTTGTATATACGATGAAAGGAAAGTGCTTTCGAATAAATCATGACCTATGAATCGTTGAATGATAATGACATGTAGCATTACATTGAACAATTTTTGTCTACATGTCTTTCTTTCTTTTTTTTTTGCATTTAGAGAATTAATTAAGGGCTCAATGTTTAGATATAAAGTATTATCGATAATAAAAATATCGTTCATAAATTAATTATTTTAAATGATATAAACTATATTTTTTAAAAGTACTTTTTTAATATTTACGTTATGTGAAACAAACATAAAATTTCGAGCTATGTTTCATGACACTCATGTTCTGTCTCTATTGCTTGACCTTGACCTTGAGCTTGACTATATAGCTCTGTCAGGCCAACGAGAAAATTAAAAAAAAAAAACAAAGAAAGACAGAAAGAAAGTGCGATTGGTGGGTCGGTGGATCGGTGACGAAACGATGCTATGCATGTTTGATTATCGATGCGGTCAAATCGTTAGCTTAAATAATCAATCATCATAGACGCAACTCACGGATAAACGAGTCTATTTTTTTGTATGAGATCCCAATCCGATCGTTTCTTGATTTGTGACTTATATATCGGATATAAGTCCATATGATAACCGTTAACACAAAATTTGATCAAAACAGAAGTCCAGTAAACAAGGCAACCGACCAGCTACACGCTCGTCGATAGCAAATGAAATCGACGACGTGTATCATGGGGATTATTGACAAAAGCCTTCACCAATAGTCAGCTATAGAGTATTGGAGCTCGAAGACAACGATAATGGATCGACAAAAGTACTTGGCTGCTATAAGTGGTTATGCCTATAGGATTGGGATATGTGACTTTTTGTGATAATTGTGGCTAGATAATAAGAGATCATCTTTAAAACCAATAATGTCTATCAATAACTACATATATAATTAAGGGTGTGTTTATTTTGATAAAAATGTTTTTCTGGAAAGTGTTTTCCGAACTTTCATCCGTTTGGTTCTCCGAAAATAATTTGGCCAACGGAAAATACTTTTCGGTCAACATAAATTTCATGTTTAATTTTAGGAAAGTGAATTCCCTTATCTAAGAAGGTGAATACATCTTCTAAAATTATTCATCTTGAATTTGTTAATATTTTCTTTTCTTTTCTTCTTTTTTTTCTTTTCTTTTCTTTTTCTTTTCTTTCTAAGAAGGAAAACATTCGTGTATTTTCTTTTTCTTAATAAAAATAATTTAAAAATGACAAATAATTTGAGATAATTTAAAAAGTACAAAATGGTTTGATAATTTTCACCATCAAATTTTCCTCACCAAACAACCGAAAATACTTTTCAAGTCTTTTTAGGTTTTAGTCAAAAACCGAAAAATGAACTCATTTTCCTGGAAAATGATTTCTTAAAATGTACATTTTCCGCGAAACAAACGCACCCTAAGATTAGGAAGTTATCTGTAGATTCAAAATCGCTAACTACTTGTAAGTAGCCACACAGATGGTTGATACCCATGTCGTAATCTTTGCACATACGATCAATCACAAAAACACATCTATTTATCTTTAAATTCCCGGCAAATTTACCTTTTCAGCCCCTTGTATTTCTTGGATTATTTTTTTTTTTTTTTTGGTCGGAAAGATAAAAATTTCATTCGCTAAGAAAGGATAGTAGGGCCCGAAAAATGGGCATCAGTACATAAGAGCTCCCAAAGTGCTTGGGGAGGGGAGAAGACCCAATTCAAAGGTAGGTGGTGTTTTTTGTGGGCTTTAGCAACCCAGTCCGCTACAAAGTTGGCCTCTCTATAACAGTGAGTAATCCGGATATTAGAGAAGGACTGTA
Source organism: Syzygium malaccense (assembly GCA_031216405.1). NCBI lineage: Eukaryota > Viridiplantae > Streptophyta > Magnoliopsida > Myrtales > Myrtaceae > Syzygium > Syzygium malaccense. Next base: position 7,066,014 of record CM062262.1, read on the forward strand.
ACAGGTCTTTGCATTTCAAGATAAGCACGTGAACTTCCCAACTAAGTTGGTTTGGACTCTCTAAGGCATTGACTAAGTCGTATTTCTTGGATTATTTACCTTTCTCGCAACATTTAATTTTCATTACCTGCATTACTTTTTCAATCATTTACTTTCCCGTATAAAAACCAACAAATAAACCCATTTTCCATAAATAAACAAATAAATAAATAACCCATCAATTTCATTCTTTATCTAAAAGATTTGCTCTCTTTACCAATAAACTTTGCTGAATAAAAATCCAGATGGTGGAATTGGAGGCCGAGGCCCATCAATGTTGTCTAGTCTTTGTTGAAGGGGTAAATTATCAAACAGTCATAAGCCTATTGCATTTTAGTCATAAATCTTTTTTTGTGTCAATTCAGTCATAAAATTTTTACATTTGTGCCAATTCAATCGAACCAGCCAATTTTGGTCGGCCGACGCTGACGTGGTAATTTTTTAATATTATTTTTATTTTTCCGAATTTTTTTATTAATTTTTTTTCATTTTATTTCCTTTTTCCCTTTCTTTTTTTTTTCTTTCACTTCATCTTAAACCTCTAGCCGGTCGCTAGTCAAGTGGACGCCAGCTGGTGAAAATTGATTGGATGAACTAAATTTGCACAAATGCAAAAAGTTTAAGATTGAATTGGTACAAAAAAAAAGTTTATAACTAAATTGGCACAATTGCAATAGATTTAAGATTGTCTTGGTAATTTTCTCTTTGTTGAGGTGCGACCAATCAGTAAGATCGAAGCAGTTCATCAAGAATTGCTAATTCATTGCAAAAGGTTTGATAAATGAATGGGTACTGCCCAAAAATAAAATAAAAAATAAATTGTATATTGATTTCTCAATGCCTATGAGATTGCGACAAACGGGCACACGAGAATAATAATCGAGTATCGCGTTTGGATATGTTTTATTGAAAACAACAACGTTAGTCGGGGCAAGAGATATTGGAGCCAACCAGGTTTACCCCCTTAATAAATTTGGAAGGACCATAGTTTTTTTTTTTTTTTGACTGGCGATCGCAATCAAAGTTCGTCAGGCCTTCGTTTTCTATCGATGATGCCAAGGACAACTGATAAGTCTGATTTGCCGAGAAAAGCCAAAAACTATTGGTCCTAGTCTTTTATTATGGGGTAAGTCTTGGTCCGAGCGTGGACGGAACCTTGGAACCTTAAGTTATATATTTCTTAGTCTTTTGTTATGGGGTAAGTCTTTAATTAAATTTCTAGAGCTTCGTTGGGATATGATGTTATATTGATTTGGCTAAGGACAACCACCCTTGTCAACCAGTAAGAATAATCCTTTGTTGTTGTGAGGGTGAACGGTCGTGATGGGCTTTTCCTAGTTTACCCCGCATTTTAATTCCGTTGAGGGGTCCCAAACTTTCATCCGCGAAGATGCCCAGAACAAATTAATGAGGTAGTTCATGGGTCGTCACGGCCATAAGGAAAGAGATGGCTACCAAATTAATAAAGTTGTCAGTTCATTCCTAAACTTATCGTATGGATTTCAATGTAGTAGTACATTCGATGTTGCTTGGGGTCGGTGGTTACACATCAGCCTCAGTCGATGGTTGCTTAAGGTCCATGACCCCAAATCGTCCTCAATTAGAATTGTTGGCGGCTAGGCCGTGAGTTTAGGTAGAGAGAGAGAGAGATGGCTTGGTTGCAGGTGGCTGATCGTAGTCGCACGGCAACGATTGCGCGATGGAGAAGAGCGGTAGATGGGAGGAGCCGTGGACATGGCAGTAGGGTGGACGGTGGCGACGATGGCCATGGGTGGAGCACGACTTTGAAGAGTAGAGAGAGAAAGGGGAGGGGGGAGAGAAAGAAGATGAACATAACAAAGAAAGGAAAGAAAATAAAGAAAACAAATCTGAAATTCTTTTAAAAATTAAGCAAAACATGTCTCCTGAAAATTGTCCACATCTAATCACTGGTCAAAATTATCCATGTTAGATTGCCGGCCGTGGGAAACACAAAAAATGAACCTAATAATGAAGGTTACAGATTCGATATCAAGAAAGAAACTTGCAACATCGTAACTGTTTATAGTTATTTTGGCCTATTGATCGTCCAGTTCTTCTAAAAAGAAATTGCATAGGGATTTCTAACGGGCCATAAGATTGAGATGGAAGGGAAAATAAGAAGAATGATTGAGTATTGCGTTTGAGATATGTTTTATTGATAATAATCAGAGTTACTGAAGGAAACCGGATTATCTCTTTAATGAGTCCGAAAGGACCATAGTTTAATTATTTTTGTTGAGCGATCATAATCAGAGTTCGTCCGGCTTAGATTTTATATCGACGATGACAAGGACAACTGATAAGTTTGATTTGCTGAGAAAAGAAAAAACGTGCAAGTCAGCATCGCTAGTCACCAATTATTTGTCCTAGTCTTTTATTTTGGGGTAAGTCTTGGTCCTAGCACGGACGGAACCTTGGAACCTTAAGTTATATGTCTTGGTCTTTCATTATGGGGTAAGTCTACAGTAAAATTTCCATGGTTTCGTTGGATTTTGATATCATATTGATTTGGCTAAGGACAACCACGTTTGTCAACTAGTAAGAACAATCCTTTCATTTTGTGAGGGTGAACGGTCGTGGTGGGCCTTTCCTAGTTTACCCCACATTTTATTTCCAAAGTCCCAAACTTTCGTCAGCAAAGATGCCCAAAACAAATTAATGAGGTAGTTTGCCAGTCTTCACCGGCCATATCCAAAAATAATCGAGGAGATTGGCTGCAAAATTGGTAAAGTTACCGATTCAAACCTAAATCTATTGTACGGGGTTTCGACGTGGTACTAAACTATTTCATGAAATTTCAATGTTGTCTTTCGATTAATTTTCGCCTGAAAAATACAAACGTGTCGATCCAGTCATCGTCGATCGTCCGTGACACAGAAGAACTTACTTGATATTTTAAATTTTCCTTTTTTTGTCTTTTTTTAACCTTTTCTTTCTTCGTTATTGTTCTTCTTTTTTATCTATTGCTCAGTCAGCAAATCCGTGCCCTCTGTCCGCACTGCCATTTGCGAAGCCCTCACCACCACCCAACCGCCCCGCGTCTCCCTCCACCTCTATCAAGTGTTTGTTGCCCGCCTTTTATCTGTCCCTCCCTCTCCCGAGTCCCTGTGCAACCTCCAATCAAGGTGATTCGAGGTTGCACGGGGTCGGTGGGTACAGATCGGCCTCAGTTGGTGGTCGCGGAAGGTCCATGACCTCAAATCGTCATCAATTAGAGCTCTCGGAGGCTAGGCCAGTAAGTTTCGGTAGAGAGAGCCAGGCGGCCTGGTCGCAAGTGGCTGACCATAGCCTGCATCGTGGCAACCAGTGCGCGGCGGAGAAGAGTGGACTAATAATTTGGCAAATCAGAATGGTCGTCGGACCGTACCAATGCCAAATATTGAAAATATAAGACTAGTCTGGTGCAGTTACGCCACCAAATGTGGCAAGCAATCGCAGTAGGCAAGATGAACAACCAAATCTACAACCGACTCCTGATCAGTTGGTGGAAAATTGTCACCGCAGCTCCTATAAAGAGCATTACCAACTCTCCTTTTGAGTCCATTAATCAGACGATTATTCTATTGTAACTTTGATACGTTGGAAAAAGTTCTCCTTGACTGAGCCTAGGGTGAAAAAAAACACCAAGATAGAAAACGCAAACTGACCGAGGCTTTCGTTACGAAACTCGGCTCAGCAGGAACAAGGAAAGACGGACTCCGAATGAGCTATAATTCTGCTAGTTCCCAAGTCAGAGTGCTCAATTTAACTAATCAATTTGGTGGTTCTCAAACACTGCATTCACTAGAATTTGTTCGTCTGAAAGCTTAACACTATACCAGTAACTTGTAGCATGTCTCAAACAGAGCGATTTGTTTACTTTACACTATACCAGTAACTCACAACATCGCAAACAGAGCGACTTTTTTTTCCTTTTTGCAGAGTGTGGTCTTGAAGAGCTTCGATCCTCCAAATCAAATCTTTCTTAATCGGGAAGTGGAGAATGGTGTAATTCTCTCTCTTCCGTAATCTCCCGAAGAAGAATGTAATAAAAGCAAGACAATCGGTTAAGGATGACTTTAGTTTCCAACTCCATCGAAACGCGCAGACCTTATATTCCACGCTTAAATACCTGAACTTTATTTGATCCAACAGTCTTCAAAGAATATGAAGTAATACATCACGTACACTTACTACTTCAGTAGTTTAAAAACCTTGCCGCTATTAAGGCGCTCCCTTCACTTCAGGTGACAACTATGAGTAAGAGTGTCACGACAGCTTTAGACAATCTATTGTGAACCAGCAGATATTTCCTTTCGCGGGAATCACTCTCTTTTTTTTTTTTTTAACTATCATAGCTCGATTTTGTTGGCCAATGCCTAAACTACATATATTTGGGGAGAAAACAATACTCACTGTTCTCGCGGACCATCAAATGACTGAGTCTTTCTCAGATTCCAATGGAGGCCATCTTGGATGCTGCGCATGAAGTCGCTGGTGGAATCAACCAGACAAGCTGTAGGGACGGGACATGGAGCCATGCAACAGATGAGTGCGTCCCCGGCTGCTAACCGTTTCCTGTCCTTGCCGTCGAATGACGCCCACGCCGGACTTCGGCTGTTGAAAGGTACTTGCACCCGAATAGTGACGTGTTCGGGTAATATCAATGGCCTAAAGGATAAGGAATGAGGACATATCGGGGTGAATAGTATGCCGGGAACCTGCAAATCGACACAGCAGATTAAGCAGTGCTGACTTGCCAGATAAAAAAAAATGCTTTCCTGATAGATGATGCTTGTATGTCGTGTGTGGATAGATTGTAATTAATATGCAATTAACTCATGATCATCTAGAATGAAATTTCTTTTCATTTTTCAGAGAGCCTTCGGCTTCGCAAGTCTACAGCTCTGAGGCTTGGAAGAAAAGCATCTACAAAAATGAGAAAGTAAAGAGCAATCCTCTAATTGGTTGCTATAATAGAAAAAACGATGAGTTATTAGGAATAGCTGGTATATTTGTTTGTAAGCCTGTGCAAAGCACAGATGTAGATTTATTTTTTTATCTTAAACGTGTCATAGACTCATATGAGAATATATAGTCCTGTGATTGCAACATTAAGGGAAAAACCTGATTTGTCTCCATAGTTATCATGCACCTGTAAAATTCCTCCACTGAAAACATTACGAATTCGACTAATGATATTACATAGTAAAAAAAGGTTAAATACTAAGAGAGGTTTGTGATACCTGTGGATGGACCATTGATCCTCCAGCCGCTAATGAGTAGGCAGTGCTGCCAGATGTAGTTGACAAGATTAGCCCATCCCCTTGTACCAAAGTAACAAACGAGTCATCACAATAGCACTCCAAATTCGTGAGGTATGATGATATTCCCCGATCAATCGTGACTTCATTTAAAACAAGTATCGGTTCTTCTGTTTGATATTCATTTCTAGCCGAATCCCTGACAACGTGACACCGCAACCGATGCCGTAATGTTATGCTGATTGGACCTTTAAGAATCGAATCCAGGTGTTCTTTGTAGCGTTCACTGTCTGAAGTATGTTGAGGACCACTTTTCATCTCATCAACCAACGAGAGAGTTTTCGGTTTTTAGTTAATGGCATCTTGTGCATTCCTCATACTTGGTTCATTTGATGCCAAAAAGGGTATCCTAAAACTTTTGAAAAGCAAAGGATACAGAAAGGGGTCATAAAGCCCAAGGACCCTAAAGAAAAGGGGACAACAGGGGGCACTGGTCCTTTGAACATTGATGCCGCCTGCAAATAAACAGAATATGGATTTGCTACTCAACATTCAAATGAAAATTCAATAGGAACATCAGAAGTATAACTGACTACAATTTCACCATGGAACCATATGTTCATTTAGTTGACAAATGAAAAACGGAAATAATATATGAATATGCATGGTCTCAAATTTCAGTGAAGTGATCACACCTTGAGATCCCTGCATTGAATAGCAACAAGAACGTACAATTTGTCCATCATATGGGAAGATGGATGGTTAAATACCGAGAATGTCCAAATTGAATGGATGCTACCTGCGGCTCCTTAAGGTTTTGCCATTTTTGTTTCCAGTCAGTTCTCCTCAATGCTAAACGCCGAGCACTGCTCTAAGAGCCAATATAAAGGGGAACTGACCGTAGATACTTTTAAGGACTAAGTAAAGGCACATACAACGTTTAGAGCCAATAAAGAGGACATGGAATCTTAGACAAATAACCAATATAGATTCACGGACCCATATTGCATAGCCTAAAGTTGCCGTTTCTTCTCTGGTTATACAATTTTCTATTGTTGCTGAATTGCTTTTTAGGATAATTGTTAGCTTATGATAAATTTTGTGCTATAGGCATATCTCTTAGCTACATCAATGAGAATGGACAACATTTGGAGAGTCTCTAAATCAATAATCACCTTTTTGGGCCAATGCATAATACTTAATAGCAATATTATATTATATGATATATATATAAACACACATTGTATTCAAATTTTTATATAAAAAAAACAGTAAATCAAGAGGAGGCTTTAAATAAGTAAGGCTGAGGAATGTATCACCCAAAAGAATGGTCTAATGGACTTTGCTCCAAAATGCTATAATACATAAACTTTCAAAGCACAATATAATTTGATATAGGGAATGCATTGATATTATTTTCTTGCAATACTTTGATTGACTTAGTGGAAAAGAAAGTTTTAAGAGTTTTTGGAAATTGAGAATGATTACCGTTTTACAAAGTAGACAAACAACATTTTCATTTTTTTATTCCATAAAATCCTCAGAAACTTTCTAGTAGAATATGGGTACGTTCATCAACATTTTCTTCTTTTGCATTCCAGAGGGCGGAAAAGGACTCCATCTTAGTCAACTATTTCCCCTTTTGCTTTCAGGATATGAAAAGAAAAAAAGAGTCGATTTATAGTTAGCAAATGTACTTGAATTATCCAAGTAAAATGAACTATGCAATTATTTTACATTAGAAAAACAAGGGCTATCACACTCACGCCTAGCTATGATGCTACACTCAGTAACATGCCATGGAAAAATAGCATAAAAAAAGACTCATCACTGATTATACTGTAAATGACAAATGCATTGCCTTGGGAATCAATAACAGGAAGGGGAAAACAAGAACACATACCCACAGGACAGTTCCATCTCCACCAAGAGTGACCACAAGGTCAACTTTCTTGTGCAATTCCGGAATCTCACGTTCTGAAACATAAATCAAACAGAACAAAAAAAGCCTATGAGGTTTGAAGACTTGTAATCATTTTATTTAGCATTACTACAGTCAAAAGAATAATTGTCTCAGACGATATAGCACAAATCCCACAATGTGTGTGAAGAAGTTGATTTTGAGAGATCAAATTTGAAACACATTAATAGAAAAATCCTACTATTTCAAGTAGAAGTTTGTTGGTTGCCAAAAAGAGCATAACTTTGTCATATCCAATAGTTAAAGAACAGCGCACTGAAAGAGACTAACATTCTCGCTGACAAGGTACTCTAAAAGAGAAACGAGAACTGGCATATATTTATATCCTCAAAAAGTAAAGGAGATGGACGAATTGATAAGCGATCAAAAGTTAATTGCATTAACTAGCTATAATATGTTCCCACGCTCACCATCTTGCCAAGTTTGCACAAACTCGAAGGAAGACGAATCAGTGAGAAGCTCTGATCGCACACTTGGTTCCACGTAAATGTTTAAGTTATTGCGGTCTTTTAACCATCTAGCAATAGAAAATGAAGGAATTAGTCTTAAACAATTAAAAGAATGTGCATGAGTCCATGATTTTTTTATCACTACTAGTATTTAAAGATGTGGGAGTTTACCCAAATACTAAGGTAATCTATACATTGCACTGTTTTTTGCAGGAATTTGAAGCCATGAAATTATTTAATGATGCACCAAAAGTCAATATCACTTGTGTGACTTTAACCTGTTGTCAATTACACTAAAGATACCTAAATTTGCGAGAAAATAAGGTATTCAAGTACCATTAAGCTGGAGGAAACTATAAGCTCAATGTGGACATCCAGACGCCACAATCAATATTATCTGACAATAGGCCACAAAAGCCGCCGACTCGGCCATAATCAATGGCAATCATTGAAGAAGTCAAAAGAAGACTTCCCTAAAAATAAGCACTAAGAAACAACAGCCTCATCCAAACATAAGTCCAGCAATAATTTGAGGTGTGAGTATTGATAGAAAAACTAGTTCTGAATAACAAATTGTGTTTCAGTATTGATTGATATAAAACATTACAAAAGCAACCCCAGAGCATCATAAGTCAGAACATCATTTCATTATAAGCGAATTTGTCCTCTTTCATTAGTTTAGCCAGAGGAACTTTTATCAACCTTGTACAGAATGTGTAAACAGCGTGCACATCACATAAAGCCCATTTTTATTGTCCTGCCATAGTTTAGCGATTGAATTCAAGGACCACTGGTGTGAGAGAGAAACACCTAGCCAGCAGTTTAAAAAGAAATTAGGCAGAACAGTAGTCACAGAACATCATCTACATAGACGTTGCTTTCAATGGTAAATGCCTAGAACAGGTTGAAAGAAATCGAAATGGTGAAGCTAAGGATTTCTTAGTTTCAAACCTGACCATTTCCACACATAGAACTCGAACGGAATTTGAATTCGGTTTTGTCACAATAAGCACAGTCTGTGGAGGAGATTCCCACTTCAAAGTAATCTGTAAAGATAATGAGTTTCCAATTATAACAGTAGTGAAGCGTGCTCGTGTGCTATACTATATCAAGCAGTTCATCGTAATAATAGTTCTATATCATGCGGCATATAATTGCAGAAAGGTACTCAAACGAAACCACCCAAGTTGAAATATAAATCATAGTCCCCTCTCAAACACTGACTGATCATTAGAAGAAGACATACCTGTTTACTAGAACGCCCAGCTGTTGTTATATTTCCCTTTTCAAAAGAGACAATGTCATGTTTGTGCTGATCACTTCTCTCACCTTTGCACCACCATGAAAGTTTAAACGATGCCTGTCTCAAGAAAGAAGACATGAGTTAAACAAAACATTGACATGCTTACATGACTGAACAAGTCAAATATTGCTTGTACACTGACAAAGTACTAATACAGCAAAAGTCTTCATTTATAAATATTACAAATAGCATAACCAGACAATTTGTTTATACTCCTTGAGACATGATGCATATTGAGAGAGAGAGAGAGAGAGAGAGAGAGAGAGAGAGAGAGAGAGCAATGTCATTTGTAGAAGCCCCTATGATTTTTATCATAGTACACAATCTCCACGACCAATGGTTTCAATAAGAAAAGGTAGTAATAAGAATAAGAGGTGTACAGATTTTTATCATCCTGGCATCAAGCAATTTTTCTACAAGACCTCCCCTATGATTCTGTAGTTATAACTCAAACAACAGGAAAGAAAATCGATGAACAGTGACTCCGTGGGATAGAGAGAATCAACTCAGACATTCAACCTTTCTCATCATTCGGGTTTGAATTGCCCTTGATGCAGAATCATTTTCCCCGTCGATGAGAACCTCATGGGTCCAAATTCCATGCTCCGCACAACACCTTTCAGGTTGCTCGTTGGTTTGATTACACGAATCATTCTGGTCATCCAAGTTTTGTGTACTCTCGCAATGAATATCATCATCATGTTTACCTCCCGATATTTTGTCTGTAAGAGTATTAATAAGATCTTTTCAAAACACTTAACAAGGCAAGGACAACAGAGAAAAAAAAAATCGATTGCCAAAGCCTATACAGAGTGTAAAATTTCTCATCCATCTGTAATTTGTTTCGAATTCTTTCCAGAATATCAATATAATTCATTAAACATGCCTGGCATCTCCACTAAAACCTAGAGATAGTATACTGTCAGTGCCTGGACACCAACTAAATGAAGCTTTCCACTAAGCTTGTGAGTTGCACCTAACATCACCATGTGCATTAGCTGATGGATTGACGAGGAATATCCAAGAAGATCCAACGTATGATGATCCATGATAAATTATATGATTTAGTTGATAGGAGTTCGTTAAAGTGAATCGAGTCTTCAGCGAGGACAAAAAAGGAGAGAAGACGATCGTTCAATCACTGAAAATTATGATCAGAGAATACCAAAAAATACGTGACCATTAGATCACATTATTAGCAAAATGCAGTCAAAGAATACCATAACAGCAGATCTTGATAAATAATACTCGATGATGGACGCTCAATCATAAATGATGTCCATACCAGAACTAATGCACCAAACAGAAGCTTCATGCCTCCTAATCTGAGATTACCCAGAACGTAACTATCCTATGAATGGAAGCCTTTACTTGTTTGTACTGTCTCTCTAAGCTGCGTAATGAGATGTACATACATATTTGTAATTTAGCTGTGTAAAGAGATGCACATACACATTTCTAATTTAGGTACATACATATGTACATAAGCATATGCATATCAGAATGTGTGAAGCAAACAGAGGACCAAACAATTCGTTGACAATAGGGTACCAGACAAGACACCATGATGTCTCGGTAACACATTCATGAAAAGCTGAAGGAAGGCAGCAATTATGGGAAGGAAGAAAGATTAAACTTGTGTTAAATAGGTCAGGCATATTTGCTATGAAATCTCACAAAACCTTGTTGTTGAAAGTCCCGATTCCTTGCTCTTTCAAGTTCATACTTCCGCTTCCATTCTGCCGCCTCAGCCTGAGCAGAAGCCTTTCCTTCAGCAGCTCGCCTTAATGCCTTCGCAACAGCTACAGGTTAAGGACAAGCGTTAGTTCATGAACTGCATCCGGGGTTCAGAAATAAATGTAACTGTCCAAACATACTTCTCAAAGCCTCTGAAAATTCTATGAGATGTTCATCGTTATCATGAACAGGAGTTCGTTGCAGAAGTTCCCGGATTGCTTTCTCGGAATTTACAGGAGAAGCCGAATCAATAAAGCCATTCTCTGGCTGTGAGCTAGAATGACTTGCACCATCCTGTTCATAAATGGCTCATTATTATATATAAGCATGATATAAATAAAGGTCAAAAGCAGAACGCTTGGTCCCAGTCCTTGCTGAAATAAAGGGCATGCATTGCCAAATGATGCACACCAAAGCGCGAGCTAAACATTACACATGGGAATGATAATTTAATTCATATCATTTCTTATTTTCCAGATCCATTTCACGTCCACTATTTCCTAATCACTGGTTAACGGGCATTACACCAGATGGTGGAGTCACCTCTCTAAACAAGAACAACTGCTGTCACATACCAGTAATTAAACAATAGATTGGTAATAGCGCCCGATAGTGGAGTTATTTAAACAAACGATCAGTCAAATAACTTCCCCATAAGAATTGAACATGACAGCTCATTTCAGACACAAATTGACCAGGAGAACCGACTAGGCACATTTCAAAATTTGTTCCATAAATGCACTAAAAATGATTTTTCGACACCTCCTCTTATAAGCAAGTCTAGAAGCCCCAGAAAGTAAGTGCCGTCGGATCTCTCGGGATAGATACCCATTACCATAAAGCTCCACTTCATAGTACAGTAGCAATCCAGAACACCAAACCATCGCACTAACACAGAAACAAGCATAATACTTTGATACAATGTATTGTCTGTACTACTCCATTCCATTGTCAAATATACTCCCGAGAATAAATTTTTACTTCAGCACCAAGCCCTTCACCTAAGTACTCAATTCCATCGTTATGTATCTTGATCCAACAAACCATAGACAGCAGCCTACCTTTACTTTTGTTTCGCGTTTAAGAAGACTAACGTTCCTCATTCTCATTTTCAAGTCTATCTATCAAATCAATCATGCTCTATTGCTCTCGCTAATGATCGAGCGCTCAGTCAAACTCCGATTGCCATACATGCTCTATGTTCTCCAGTCACACTGGTCATCCAATCTAAGCCCCGTGAACGCCAGACACCAAGGTAGGACAGAGCTGGCGGCTAACCACACCGAGGCCGACAGTTCCTTTACTTCAAATCCGCAACACCGAATTGCCGAAATTCGGAGCTCATAAAAGTTCCGGCACTACTGCGAATCGCTCGCGTAAAAAAGCGAACGACAGACCATTTCGTCATCATCAACAAACAAATTAAACGCGCTCCCTCAACCGGCCACCAAACGATTCATCAGCACTGCACAGTCATAATCCGATCACTAAACACGACCCCTCCTCCGCACACTCTTTCCGCACAAATCCGAGAAAAAAAGGGAAAAACGACGAAGCAACAGCAAACCACAAGACGAGGGGGAAAACTAACAGAAACGGAACCCGAACTCCCCACACACCATCGCTCCTCGAGCCGCGAACCGTTCTGGATCGCCAGCAAGCGCTGGAAGCTGCTGCCGCCGCCGCCAGACGCGAATCGAAGCCGGGGAGAATCGAACACCGCACACACGCAAGCTTCGCGCAGTCGCAGAACTAGAGACAGATAGAGAGAGAGAGAGAGAGAGAGAGAGATTTTACAGCTGAAGCCGTCTTGCTTTTAGACATGGACGAGCAATCGGAGGTGACGAGCCTCGCGGCAACGGGGAGACGGAGAGGGAGAGGGAGTGGGAGAGGGAGCCTTTGAGAAGCCCCCTCACGACTGTAGTTTGTCAAAAAGTCAACACGCCCGAAATCACTCTCACCGGCTCCACGCCACCCCACGCGCGCGGAGAGCGAGTACGGCGCGGTGGCAGGCCACGGGAGCAGATAGTTTAACCAAACCCCCCCCCCCCCCCACCACCCCGCCCACCCCGGGCCCTCCGCCTCTCCCCGGCGTCCCGCGGAGCGCGGATCCCGTGCGGGTCGCGTTGCGGTGGGACCGTCGCGGGTCCCCCAGTGGCGCCGCGACGCGCCGATGGTCAACCCCCGGGGCGTCCCGCGTGTCGCGGTACGGTGCCGTAAGGGTACACGCGTCCCGCTGTGATTGGATGGAGCTACGTCGAACAGGATAGAGAGAAGTGCAGAGCCTGCTTTCCTTGAGCCCTTCCCTGTCGACAGCGTCTGACTTTTGAGGGAGGGGGTTGTTGGCCTGGTCTTCCGCTGTGCATGTGTCTCGCGAAAATGTCAAACATCTCTCCAAACATTATTAATTTATTCCTCTTATAAATATATTTTCATTTTTATAATAATTTATATCTAATTGTTTTTTTAGTAATGAAAAAAAATTTTGTTCATCCATTTTTTTTAAGTGAAATAAACGATTTTTCAAATCTTGATTTTTTCATGAAATATACGCATCCTAAGTGCGATCGAAATTCTTGTTAATGAGTAACTAGCTCCGTGACCATAAGTAATTAAGGAGATTTTTATCACACTATTTAAGGTATCAATTATTTTCGTGGCATGAAATATTTTTGAAAATTTGAGATATGTTAGGTGGCAACATCCGAGAACACTCGTCTGATAAAATATTTCTTATTGTTATCGCGTTTCATTTTCCTATAAATTTCGGAATTCAGTTGAATATCAAGCGTATCTTTGATTTTTTTTATTTATCTTTTTTGGGACCTCGTGGCATCAGCCATGATGCATGTGTGGGTTAGCTGTGTTGCTACCTCCCTTGGTCGTCCGCCGAAATGGCAATTTTTTTTCGTTCCAAGGAGAATGGTCCTCTTTATTAATGAATACTTTGAATTTGAAGCTAGATCATTGATTGTCCTCGGCCTCAATTTGGTAGTTGATGCTAAACCCGTCAAACGGGAGGGTTGGATCGGATCGGAAATAGTCCGATCCAAACAAATCTGTTGAATCTATTTTAACTTATTTTCATGTAATGCAAATATAGTGATTCATAGTTCATCAATAATTGACTCAACTCGTATTACTTAAACATTTCAATATTTAATCTAATTTAGGAAACCCATACCCAAATTGAGGTTTGACCGAATGAAAATAAAGAAAGAGTCATAGAAGTGGGTTGGATTTAATTAAATTATAAACCCGTTTATGTCTCATTAAATCCTCATATCATGTTTAAATTTATTTATAACCCATTTACATAGCATAACTAACCCACGTAACAATTTATCATCTTATACACGGATTAAGAAATAAATTTATAATTCATTTTGACAGATTTAATTAGTTCCATGATGATCAGGTAATCAATTTTTCAACCAGTTTACGTCCGCCCTTTCGTCGACATTTTCCCTGATTTGGACATTAAAGTCACCATCATGTTGTCTCGCCCTGACGCTCAGCACGACTAATCTCGATCGATTTGGCACAAGTGATCGTCCGTGCCCTTCACTTTATTAAGGGCTGTGGAAAAAAAGAAATGATGTGAAAGTTCCAACGACCTGGGCAATGCATGTTCACAAAGAGCATGATAGATGACTGATTTCACAGACTACTTGACCAAATTTGCATAGGACATCTAATGGAGTCCATTCTTCCCAAAAGAGAAAGTTTGTCTTTCATGAACGTTTGGAATTTGGACCCCCATCTAATTCATTGATTATTATCATCATTTTGCCAGCTTGATTTGGAGCTACGATGATCAAATGTCCTCGGCCTCGATTTGGTAGTTGGTACTATGATGATCGGGTAATCAATTTTTGGCCCAATCTACCTCCACCCTTTTATCATGTGGATTCGGTGTCTTTCCTCTATTTCCTCGATTGTGTAATTAAAATTGCTATTGTCCTCTCCCGGCCCCAGTTCTCCTTTCTCATCACCAATCTTGTTGCATGAGCCTGAGTGATCTTCCATCATGGAAACTTCGCACGTCCCGTCATTAGCTATTGTGGTATGCAATAATCAACCGCTTTACATAATCGTACGTGCAATGAAAGGAAAGTGCACAAGCGAATTGTCACAAGTACATCAACTAGTAAAACGACGCGTCGTGATACAATGAACAATTAAATTATTGTATTTTAGGAGTATCAATATCACGGGAAGTTTTATATATGGGTCCACACGTTTTTTTTTTATTTGCAGTGAGCCCCACCCGCCAATTTGGTCCTCACCTACGCATTGCACTTTCACAAAAAGATTAGATGATATATTTCATAGAATATTTGACCAAAGCATGCATTTATTATATAGTCCATGGCCAAAACAAATTAAAAAGATTAAAAAGAAAATTATTAGAATGCAAATAGAACTTCCCTGGCCCTTAAGACGAGATCAAATCAAATATTGAAATGCTTGGATCAAATCAATATTGAAATTCTTGGAACTAGTTGAAATTTATTGGGGAGTGGACAAAACAACTCAAACTTCCACTGTAATTGCTTCGAAAACCGAAGGTTTGGTACCCTTATTTTTATGTATTGGATTTCTAGCAAATTTTTTTTTATGTATAGGATCTAGTAGGTCAGGTAGCTTCTGCTATCTTTTCTTCCATTTAGATTTTTTATGCTCCTAATGTTTTGGGGCACCCCGTTACTTACATACCTGCTGATCTGATACCAGGCCGAGAAACCAGGGCAATCACTCCTTTATGTGCCGATCGCTATCGCATACAATGCCCGGATCTTACCTCTGTTGCCCGCCCTGTGCGTAGGTCGACTGATAAGAAATGGAGCTAGCTTGCCTTGCTCGGGACTTTCATCTTTGCACATCTCAGATTACGAGCCATCTCCAAGAATGTTTTTGTAGATTTCGAAAATTTTATAGGGGGCGAAATGGCGCCAAGGGAGGAGAGACGAATATTGGTGGGATGGTGGGAAAAAACAAATTATGTTGGGAAAATTATTCAAAAAGTCATAAATTGATTGTACTTTTGCCAATTCAGTCCTAAACCTTTCAATTTTGTCAATTGAGTTCATCGGATCAATTTTAGCTAGAAATTACTGATGTGGATACCAACCATCCTACGTGACACGGCCAGAGCTAACGTTGACATTATTAAATTTTTATCGTTTTTTTCCTTTTTCTTTGCGTTTTTTTTTTGGGTTTTGAGTTAGGGCCGGTGAGGCAAGGGTGTTGCGGCCCTCGCTAGATCTAGGCGAGGGTTTGCGTGCCCTTGCTTTGGCTGGCGAGGGCCGCGACGCCCTCACATGTGGCCAACGAGGGTCAGCTAGCCACTCTCGTCTACCCCAACTCCAAAAACAAAAACAAAAAAAGCAAAGAAAAGGGAAAAAAGAAAATATCATTAAAAAAACTCAAAATATTATTAAAAATGTCTACATTAATGTCAGTCATGCCATGTTAGTAATTTCTAGTTAAAATTAGCCGGATGAACTCAATTAACAAATTGTCAAAAGGTTTATTATTCAAATGGTAAAATTAAAAGATTTATGGTTGAATTGATAAAAATGCAATAGGTTCGAGAGTTTTTGGACATTTTTCTCCGGTTATAATTAATCTTTCTGTTATTGGCTGACCTTGGACCGCAGCTCCGTCCCTCTTCCCACGAAGCTTAACCAAAAATTTCAGACCAGAAATTAAATAAAAATAAATAAACAAAGAAAGCACGAAGAAAGTGCGGTTGGTGGGCGGGTGGGTTGGTTGTTGGAAAGAAAAACCGCTCAAATTCATACATGTTGTCCAATCTATGGAATAATCATTCAATGCTTTTACAAAAAAAACATACTTTTTTTCTCTTCATACGCAACGGACCGATGACCGCGTGAGTAAATTTGCGCGTCCCAACGGCAGTCAAATATTCGAAATCGAGAGACCATTTCGTCTCGCTTTTTTATTCATTCTCAAACCATCCTTCGCGTCGTCGAACGTTGAGAAAAAGTCGATGATTTAAATTTTTATCCATCGCCCATTTTCTTTATTCAAATATTTATTATCCGTACCCATTTTCTCCATTAAAAAAGAAAAACCTTTTTCTTTTTTGAGATGGCTCTCGCTTTAACCTTTCTTATTCTCACGCGTGCACAACGAGTCAACACCAGTTTAATTGACCGCTAGGCGGGCCCAAGCCCAATCCCAATCGCGAATCGACCCGGCCCATGACAGGATGGTCCTGGGCCTGGACCGGCCCGGCCCATACCAGCCCAACTAATTACGAGTCCTTCTCATTTTCCCCTGGCAGCTGCATCGCACGCTTCTGCTTCTCATCAACACTCCTCCTGCTCCGACTGCGAAACTGCGAAGCGACGGCGACGGCGACGGCGACGACCGCGGCGGCAGCACATAGCCTCCCTCCCTCTCTCCCTCTCCTCTTTCTTCGCTTCTCCGACAGCCGTCGTAGTGGCGTGATCTCCGCAACGACGTCGATTATCGTCTCCGAATCGAGGCTCCGATCACCAGCTTCCTTGTCGATTCGTTCACCTTCGTTCCTTCCTTCTCAATGCATTCGCTCATGGGCTCTCCCAAGGACACCTACCGAGAGGAAAACGCGGAAGAAGAAGTAGAAGAAGAAGAAGAGGATGACGGCGAATCGATGAACGCTTCTCTCGCCACCACCGCCACCGATGGGCAGCCGCTAGATTCCGCGGAGCAAGCGTCCGAGCCTGAGCCTCCCGCCGAGGCTGCGTCGGAGGATTTGTCCTCGGAGGAGCCGCTTCCTTCCGACGACACCTTTAGATCTCGGAAGCGAATGAGGGCGGAGGAAGACAACGGGGACGGAGAAGGGGAAGTGGTGTCTCCCAGGAAACAGAATCATCTGTCGTCGCTCGCGTCTCGGGCACCAGACCAACAACAACCCGAGCGCGAGCTGTCAGGGGATGATGAGCAATCAGCATTGCTTGAAGCAGGTGTTAGTAACGGCAAGGCCAACGGCTTTCTCAATGGCGGCCTGAAAACTGCAGGGGGGACTGGTTCGAGCGCCGGCAGTGGGAAGAAATCGAAGAAGAAGAACAGCAATGTGTGGGTGACCAAGACTACGCGGAAAGGGAAGAAGAAGAACAAGAGCGGCGGCAATAATAGCCACAATGTGCCTGCTGAGGACACCGTATTGATAGCTCCTGTCCCTAGGTTTCCGGACAGAAACGACGATGCGCCGGACATGGAAATATGCTTGTCGAAGGTTTATAAGGCCGAGAAAGTAGAATTAAGCGAGGATAGATTGAGTGCAGGCAGTTCCAAGGGGTATAGAATGGTGAGAGCCACAAGAGGAGTGGTTGAAGGAGCTTGGTACTTTGAGATAAAGGTGGAGAGATTGGGGGAGACAGGGCATACCAGGTTGGGATGGTCCACGGAGAAGGGGGACTTGCAGGCTCCAGTTGGGTATGATGGGAACAGTTTTGGGTATAGAGACATTGATGGAAGTAAGGTGCATAAGGCACTGAGAGAGAAATATGGGGAGGAAGGGTATAAAGAAGGCGATGTCATTGGATTTTACATAAATTTGCCTGACGGGGGATTATATGCGCCGAAGTCGCCACAATTGGTCTGGTACAAGGGTCAGAGATATGTTTGCATGGCCGATCCAAAAGAAGATTCCCTGAAAGTTGTACCGGGTAAGTTAGCCATTGTTTGCCATTGTAGCCCTATATCCAGTGTTATCTTTGCATATCCATGTTCTTCCTCTACTTAGAAGCTGATATCAACAACTATAAATCTCCACAGGAAGAGAACCATTGCTTTTACAGATACGTTTATTGCTTACGCATGCTCATTACTTGCATATGTGGCTGACTATTACCTTGTCTCTATGTCTTTGAAGTCATATATCAGAAGTAAAACAGTTTTCAAGTTCAAGAAAGTTACTTATATTTGGAATGTAGTATCCTTACCTTTTTTTTTTCTTTTCCAGTTTTCAATTCAAGGATGTTATGTTTGAATGTCGGCATGTTGGAGACATTTGTTTTGCAAGTTTATCCCTCGAGTTAATATCTCAAGGAAAAATCTTTTCAGGAACGGCAGCTGTTCATGATGGTGATGCCAGATAGATATTCCTTGGCTCATTGGATTCGTTATAAACATATTATTTTGCTTTTGAATAAACTACAGGAGCCTATAGCATTATGATTGGAATAGTTATGCAATCTAGTTTTGGACGTTTAACTCATTGTTTCAGCAGAAAACCAACACACAAGCAGAAAACCAACACACAATATGTATCGCCAACCGAAAACATTGCTTGTAGACCAATATATTCTGTACAAATATGACATCTTTTTTATACCAACATAAAACGGCACCATCCCTTTTGGGTCTTATGTTGAATATCATCCCTTCAAAAATTAGAAGATCTTAGCTTATGGGTTTATGATCATGTGAAGCATAGTCTGGAGATGAGGGTTCAGTCAGAGTTTTCTAGTTTCTTAGACTTTGTTATGGTATATATCAATCAAATGAGGTCGGACATTGCCATAATTGAGATGGACACGTTGATGAAGGCTTTTCCTATGCTGATGTTGCTATGTTTTTTGAAATTTACTTCTGTTGAAGAATAGTTTGTCTGATTTGTTCTTTGAGGGAGAGCCTAATGCTAGCCACAGATTGATTTTCAATATTAGTGCTCGCCTTATTATGACGCATATCATTCTGTGCATGCAGGAAGTGAGATTTCTTTTTTCAGAAATGGAGTTTGTCAAGGGTTTGCTTTTGAAGATCTGTATGGAGGTCGGTACTACCCCGCTGCTTCAATGTATACTCTTCCAAATGAACCAAACTGTGTCGTCAGGTTCAACTTTGGTCCCAAGTTTGAATGCTTTCCGAGTGACTTTGGAGGACGTCCAATCCCGAAGCCTTTGATCGAAATCCCTTATCAAGGGTATGACAGCCACGTAGAAAATGGTGGCTCCACTGAACAAAAGCACTGACCAAGAGAAACTCCTAAAATTACATAACTTAGGAATCATTATTGAGAGATTGAATTGAGTTTGACATTTGATTGTAATTCTTATGATTGTGGAACCAGCACGCTTAAGGAACGATAAACTTTATCTTTTTTCCAAAATGTCAAGTTCATTTTGTTCTGGTTGAAACATGTGTCTTTCTCATGAGCTAACATCATGTTTATCGGATTGTTTTACCCATTATCACGGGTTTTATAATATTATGGTATTTTTCTTGATGGCTTTATTCCCTGTTCCACTGTGGATTATTTTGTTAGGTGCATTGCTAGGGATGTGGGAAAGTCGGTCGTTATTAGAAACGGCCTTTTTCTTTGGAGGAGAGGGGGGGGGGGGACACGATGGAGTTATATAGTTTTCTTGACAGGTAGTAGTTCTGCTGAGAATGATGGTACATTTCATAATCATATCTCCTTTCACCTGACAGTCATGTGGATTACAGGCGATGGTTTCTTCCACTTGGGTAGTCTTTAGCATCATGTGTGAAATAAGATCAAAGATAATAAAGCAATATTATGGCTTTTCAGTAGTCTTTTCTATTTGCTTGTCTGCAAAGGAAGTGACAAACATCATCAAAAGAAAGCTCTGAGTGCCCAAGGGGACCGGGACAAAAAAAACAGATGTGGAGCAATGAGCTGGTAAGACTGATTTCTCATTCAGAATTATCGTATAGGTTTTCCTTGTCCCTAGTTCATCTTTTATTATTTCTGCAGCACCTTTGCTATGTGTAATTTTTTAGACAATCTAGAGTGATGTAAATAGAGGACTTTTTTTTCATGTGATAATGTCTTGTGCTGGTACTGATTGGTGGCCCCTTTTACAAAAGAATAATTGATCTTACCAAGGTAGCACCAGCAGTTCGCACAAGTAACTGCAAATAAATCAAATGGATCATATTACCCCCACAAAACTCTATGAAATATAGCTCCTTTTTGTGTCTTTTGTTAATGCAAGCTCTTGATAATTTGCATTTTGGAGTCTTCCCTTGACCAAAGGAAATGTAACATAGTTGAATTAAAACTGGAAGTTAAGTTCCCCTCAAGGCTGAAAATATAAAGAAGCAGAAGTTAGAGGTCCCTTTTTTCTTGATTGAAGATGCAGTCGGATTCATCACATAATTTAACTCCTGATGCCTTTGTTTTTTTCTCCTTCTGGTTTCTTATTGCATTTTATTAGGTTACTAAAGTTTCCATATTATGTAGCCTCCTCCACAACTTGGAAATTGGTTTGAATGAGATTATTGGGAAGTGGAGAAATTTTTGTATCTAAGTTTATCTTATTTATCCAGTCTATTCTATTGTTATGCTTTAGATAACCTTGCTTTTTAAACCTTCAAAATTGTGTTAGCATTCAATATAATATTTATTGGAACATATCTACATATGGTGTACTTATTCCTTCACTTTTTCTCATGAACTTAGCTAACTTCGTCTCCCATCAGCACCTGCGGTTCTTCAGCTTCACTCTTTTGATAATCAAGTGTCCCTTATCGGTTAGCAGGTGGCCCTTTGGGTTTGTGGGAATGGTTTTAGGTGCATGAGATATGATGATTCTTGACAATTATTTGTGTGAAATATATTGTAATCACAGAAGGCTACTAACTTAGGGCAGGAGTGCTGTGAGAGATTTATATTTCAAATGGAGTGTACATTTGAGGTATGTGCTCCCTTTGTGCTTAAATGCCAATGCAGTAAGTTTTCATATTGCTGGAATATCCATCCTTTTCATTAAATTTTTTGAAAAAAGGGAAAGTCAGAAAAAACAAAAGCATAGAATGAAACCACGCTAGTGATAGTGCCAGACTTATTTGCTCTACAGTGTGCCAATGTAATCCCGAAAGTTTCTTTTTGCTAGGGAAGAAATTTGGACATTCCATTGTCAAGTGACTTGAAAGTCTGGACTGCTTGCTGTAGCAATACCAACCATATGACCATTAAACATCCACAAAAAGGTGCTTAAAAATTATGTCGTGGCTTTGTGCCCAACGGTTTATTTTGGTAAGACATCTTACATCAGTATTGTTTTGATGCTTTATGCCTTTTAAAAGGACTTATCTTTGTGGCAACTTGCCAACTTTACATAAGCTCTAGCTGAAGTTTGCAATGGTTTATTGATGTCTGTGAGATGTCCAATATTCCTGAAGTTTTCTATTTTTGGCTCGCAGCAGTAGATCATTTGAAGAGCATGGCTCAGTTTTATTATAATAGTTTTAAAATTTGTGATTTTGAGCAGTATCATTGAGCTTAAACGAAAAGCCAAACCCTTGATTGTCACATCATTCTCGACGCGGCATGGTATTATCTATGTGGGCCAAAAAACTCGGTATTCTCTCTCTCTCTCTCTCTCTCTCTCTCTCTCTCTCTCACACACACACACACACACACACAACATACATCCATATAAATGTCTAACGCATAACATGTGCTGTTGCTGGGATGCTTCAAGCATAAAGAGCTCTTGAAGCATTCTCTACTAGTCAGCCACTGGTCATTTGAGCAGAGAGACATGAACTTTCTTGCTTCTTTAATGGATTGGTGAGTTAAGACCTTCTTGAGAAGACAGGGAATGGAGCCTCTGGTGCCTCTTGGAAGGAACTGACGGAATCTTCTGGAATGAAGGCCTCTTGCTGAGCTGTTGTAGAGTTCTCTTGGCATGAAGTGTCCGTACAATTGGAGAAGCTCTCTCTTTGAACTTTAGAATGGTGAAAAAGAGAAGTCTATAACATATGAGAATGGTTAGAAGTGCTGCTAAATCCCACCATTTTGAGTAGCTGTGTTTGATGCCAAGTATGTTTGTGAGCACAAGTTCGCCTTTCAGTTTTGGCCCATCAGGGACCGGTGAATCAAACTCAAGTCCAATCAAGTCATTCTTGTATGCTCCCTACATTGCAAATCAAAAGTCGTGAGATCTAGGGTGATGTGTCTCACCATTACTAAAGTGAAATGGTGGTCCGACATGGTTAACTGACGGAGGTATGTGTAACCATTGAAATTGCATAAATTATGCTAAGGAGGCTGGGATAACATTGATCTATTTAGTTTTCACTTTGTCAACTTATATGTAGAATGATGGTCAAATATTCCAATTTAAAGGGGTTACAAACTTTCTTCCTGTCATTTTTAGTTAAGAGTTGCCTCAATCCGTATGCTCGTTTGGTTTTTTTTAACTGTTTGCTGAATCAAATTTCATTTATCTAAATCTGATAAACTTATCTTGTTCGCTTGGCTTCCTAGGTTTGATCTGTGGCATGTAGGAAGGACCAATTAGTTTTATCTATCCATGCATTTTGAACCTAATGTTAGTGCTTTACGCATGGCTTGACCCTCTTCATGCTGCTGCACTGTTCTTTTGCTCTTCAACACAATGCTTGAGCTCATGAAGAGAGAATTATTGGGGGCCTTTTTAGCTGGTTTCTGGTCTTTGACATATGAAGTATTATGCTTTCCAGTAATTTGTTGTTTTTTTTTATGACTTGCCAAGTGGCAGCTAGTTCTTTTCATACTTGTGTCTAAAGTAACTACTGTGTAATAACTGCTCGGAAAATTTAGGTCTTCTTGGACTTTTCTCTATTTGGATAAGTTAGAAATACAAATTGAGGAAACCCACCTGCAACGCCCATGCACCATAGTTGATGTATGATAAGGGATAACGCCAGAATGCCCTCGGAAGGTCAGGAAGTGATCGGAAGTACCCTGATGTCATCATCACAATTACCTGTACGAGGAAATTGGAAAAGAATGAAAATGACCTTCGGTTTGTTCAAAAGCAGAACCTAGATGAGAATCTGACAGAGAGAAACTAGAAACTTATCCTTACCATATATCCTGCTCCTAAAATGATTCCCATCAAAAAGTTGGGAACAAGTGAAGCGATAATCATCATGCAGCTCTCTACGACAGCAATGGAGCTGAAAAGATCAAGGCAGACATACAAACAAAGGGAGAATTCTGACCGAAATTTCACCATGTAGTATATAATAGTCCCGGTAGCAAATGATGTCATTGCAACAAACGGTAATGATGAGAGGAAGTTTGCTAGAATGTAGACGGCTATGCCATAATGCCGATTGAGTCTTTCATGGTAGAACACCTATTTCAGGAGAAGAAAAATGAATTATCATGGCTCAAACTATCTTCCACTTTTGTAGCATGGGTCACAATCTTGTTTGGCTATGAGAATAATTGACTACCTTCATCTCTTCAAGAAACGATGGGAAGCCTCCAATTGACATGAAAGTCATATACCCTGCGACAAATGCACCACACGACCCCCTCGCCCAGATTGATGTGTAGCTTGTTCCAATGTCAAAGAAAATAGTACCAACACAAATTGAAAGTGCTATATAGATCACTATCCTTATCCAGTAATACCCGAGATCTCTTAACATGTTCTTAAAGGATCTCCTTGTCAATGTGGAAAGCTGCTTCCACCATTTTGCCGGACTTCCTTCACTTCTCCTATCTGTAAGCCCTTCCTGCAGATTTAGGCAAACTTATTTTTGATGTTCTATCTTTCTTGTGCAATAGTACACAGGTTGCCTGACTTAAAAGTTGTGAGGGTAATGTAGGTATTCTTTGTATGCAAGATAAATGCTAGCTTCATTCAGTTAGTGTATCGTGTATGTCAATCTATGCTTGATTGAATAAAAATTGCAGCGAGTCCTCCTCAATACGTATTTAAGTCAGATACTTATGATCCAAAGGTGTTAAATGTCCCTCTTGCTCTGGCAAAAACATGGTAATCAGAAAAGTAGCTGGATTTGCTGCTTTTATGTAGAATTATATCATTTTCTTGATACTTTAAGTAACTTGATAATGCTAATGTGGCTGGTGATATTGGTGACGTAAATTGGTAGAAATAGAAAGTGTTAAACTTGTTACAGTACATGTAAAATAATTCAAGTCCCTTACGATTTGTGAGATCTCCTGAATCCTAGCTCTTGCTTTTGATGCATACTCCGATCCCCTGTATGTCTGTATGAGCAATGCTTTAATTTCTGCTGTCGTCAATATTGTAGCTGGATCCAACACATTCTGGGTTTCCTTGGTTGAAAAGTTAGAAGTCTTTTATAAGAACCATAATGTCAATGAAGAAGTAGACACGAAAAAAATTTAAAGTGCTTTGCAATTAGTGCTTGTGAAGTTTCTTGAAAGAGCTGCTTAATTATCACTACACAGTGAAGCAGCCTTTAAAGTCTGAAATTCCATCTTCTGTTGAATGACAGACAACAATTAGCATCTCCAGTCTAAAAACTTGAGCTTGTCTTTTTCACATGTGAGTCTATCTTAAGCATTCATTCTGTCTCAATATCGAAGTGACTTACAACAATCCTGGTACTGTGTTCAGAAGCTAATACAGGTGAAAGAAATTTGAAGCTGTGATTACGTACGTACATATTTTCTGCAGGATCCCATGAACGTTGCAACAGTGTCAAAGTCAGAATTGATACAACGAAGGAAGTGATCAGAAGGATTTCTTGTATTTGGACAGGGAAACCCTGCATCAGCAAAAAACTGTGGAAGAAAAATGAAAAGGCAAATATGAACAAGTACGGAGTCGAGAGTACTGAATGACTTGAAATTGTGTTTCCACATGGACAGAAACATCACATGCATGAGACACACTCTTCAGATAGTTTGAAAATTTAAACGTTAGTTTGAGAAAATTTTGCAATGTTCCCCTGTGAATATGAGCGTTTTAACTTCTTTGGACCAGGTTTAGTTCTTCACTATGTCAACTAGAGGTGGAGGAGCATTTCAAAATTGTCCAAGAGGATATGAGTTTTATCATCTTTTACATATTATATCTTTTTGGACGGCCTCCTTGGAGAGGCATAGATGGAACTCCAGTAAATATGATCTCATTGTCAGCAAAACTTTGTAATAATGTTGTAGATGTAAAGTCATTACATATTTCTACCTCTACTGCCAGCTTTGCTCCTCCGAGATAGACTGTTTCACCACCAGAAAGAAGATATAGATCATCAAATAATGCAAAAACTTCACTACTGGGTTGGTGGATTGCAGAGAGAATTGTTCTGCCATCATGAGCAATGTTTCTTAGTGTCTGAACTACGAAGAAAGCTGAAGCACTATCCAAGCCACTGGTGGGTTCGTCAAGAAACAATAAGCTTGGTCTTTTCAGTATTTCCAGAGCAATGCTGAGCCTTTTTCTCTCTCCTCCACTTATACCTCGTAAGTGCCAGTTTCCTATTAGCCGATCGGCACAATCTTGAAGACCCACTTCCTCAATGGTGCTCTCAATGATGCCACTTATTTCATCTTTGGTCATGGTAGATGGAAGCCTCAAGTCGGCAGAGTACCTGATTGTTTCTCTGACTGTGAGAGTTCCCAACAACACGTCATGTTGGGTTACATAAGCCTGATATTGCAGGAGACTCTGAATTAGAAGGTAATGCCCCTAGAGTTGTACTTTTGTTGATATTTTATAGTCCTAATTCAAGTTCTGCTTGTGCTAAGTGTGAAATTTGTGGCCTCAAGGTGCGATGAGGCATGAAAGCAATTTGCAGCGACTGAAATGAGTGAGAACATGTGCAAATGGTTCAAGCTACATCAACCATCACAAAATCCAATAGGCAAGTCTCACTTGTACTGTAACAGAATGGGAACATGGTAAAGATGAATGTTTCTTTTTCAGATATCCTCATGAGATCTTTAACAGAAACTTTGAGAAAAGACAGCCATTTATTTTTCTTAAAGTCACTTTAATCTTCGTCAGTAGCCATGAAATGGTAAAGCAGGAAGTCAACTGGAGGACATGACAGGATTCGGTCCCAGTATGCTGGTAAGATTTCTTAATTGACTAACTGCTATAGGACTTAGCTGATAGTTCCAGTTTAACTATGTTAGAATGATTATGAAGGCTAATCAGTGAAATCATGCAATATCACTTACAAGACCACCACAGTTTAATTTCCTCTTCTTCCCATTAAGGATAACATTCCCAGTCATGACAAGGTTTCCTGATAGTCTTCCTGCATCAAAACAGATTTGGCAGATTCAGTATATGTACCAGCAAATTGGTACACGGGATAGCCTGCATTGATAAATAAGTATATAAGCGGATAGTCTTATTTCCATGAAGTCAGCGTCTGTTGCTTCTCACTTAGTATCTGCATTATTGTGTGATAAAATCTTGATGATGACAAAAATATTTTTGGGATGTGAAGGATGGACTAGCTCTCTTGCTCCTTGGGGTTCAATCCTTTGCTGACCTTTAAGGAATGTTCTCATATCTCTGGAGGTTTCAGTATAGCCATTGTAGCACTAGTGGTATTCAATGCCGACAATTTTGTTGTGCATTGCCTAGAGAAGTAAACCAAAGGCTTTTATTTAAGTTCTTCTAGACCAAGGACTCTCTACATGACAGATGATGAATCTAGCAACTGCACCAACTTCGTCACTTCTCAACAGAGGGGGAAAATAAAAGAAAAACAGATGGCCCCATAATGGCAATGGTTCTGCCAGGCTCAGCATGCCCAGTGAGGGAACAGAGCTATAGGAGAGAGGGGGAGAATGAACCTGCAAGTGAATCGAGAAGAGTTGATTTCCCTGATCCAGATGGACCCATAATGGCCATGATTCTGCCTGGCTCAGCGTGCCCAGTGAGCCCTTTAAGTAACTTTCTCGCATGTCCATTACGAGAATTCGGCAGTATCACAGAAAGATCATCCCACATCAAGTACATAGCTTCATTTTTACCTTCTTCCAAGCTCATTTCAGGAGTTGAACCGTCAGAACCACCATCCTGTGCATCACTTTCTATCTCCATGGTATGTTTAAAGACAGGCCCTTGGTTACTGGAAAAATGATAAGTGTAGGACCTTTAACTTGAAAGAATAAAGAGAGACCTACGGGGGATTTTAAGGAAGCGGTGTTCTATAGCAAAGTCTCTCATTTAGTTGCTGTTAAATATTACTAGGCTAATGCCGAGCAAGAAGACGTCAAGAAATCTACAGTTAATGGTCAAGGATGGTACAGAGGTGTAGTTAATAGGTGAAGCCAAACAGCAACCATCCTTTCCCAATTTTTTAAAAAAAATTAGTACAATAACCAGCAACCATCCTTTCCCAATTTTTTTAAAAAAATTAGTACAATAACCAATGCTCTAGACCTACCGTGAAGAGAGCTAAAGTTCAATAGTAACTGCGAGGCAAGGAGAGAGGAGATTCCAGTACAAAAGTTCACATGGCCTGCACATGAAGAGACAGTTCGCGTACTGTTTTTCTCTTTTTACTGGTTCAGCCATCACAATCGCAATTAGTGGCCTCAAGTTTACACACAAAAGCTAAAAAAAAACTAGTCCCAACCACCGAGAGACTTTCCGGTTAACTTAAGCAGAGAAAAGGACTGTTCCATTGGCATTCTAGACCATTGAGCCCTTCTCTGTTTTGTCCTCTAAATATCGCTGGACAACTGTGAATCAAGTATTTAACTGGCGCTCTTTTGATGATCAATTACATCCCAGAGTTCTCCCTTTTCTACCCTCTTCGGATATCACTGAAAGCATCCTATATAAATGTTATCCGTGATTTTATGGTGGAGATACAGGTTGAAAAAAAAAATGAAGACAATGTGGAACATGACTATAATGAAAGATCTTTTCTAGTTGTTAAATTTCCTGGTCATGTGAAATGAAAAGGAATTTCGCGTTCTTCTTTTCTGGGAAGGGAGGATTAGGAAAATGCAATTGATCTCCAGACCTTAGACAAACATGCGAAAATACAATCCCTGAGCTTAGCAAAGTTTTGACGCAAAACATAGCGCACTAGTGTGAGGGATGCACATTAACCAACCCCACTTACTGGAATAAGACTTGTTTATTGTTCTTGTTGGATTGAAGAGCCTATTAGGAAGTTCACACGGAGCTTCTCTTTCGTCTCAAATGGCGATGAGTCCTCTTAGATTGCCATTAGAGCAGGCTTTTATAAGACTACCAATTGCAAATCTCAGCTTATCATTTTGCTCCTTGTCGAGCATAATAGTTTCCTAAACTTGTGCATGACAAAAGAGTTGGAGAGTTGGCATAGTATGATTATTACATATTTGAAACTCTTAGGCTTTTTTTCCTGTTGCCAGAAGATATTACAAATGCCCAGTGAAAAATTGTATACTCATCTGTCCGCTGTAAGAAATAATTACAAGCTACATGACCATAAATGCTGCACTATAATTGGGAATTCCAGCTTTCTTGAAGCTTTTAGTTTAGTGGAGAGTTCAGGCCCTCCTGAGAAGACAGTGAATGCAGTGGCTGGTGCCTCTTGGAAGATATAGGGGGTACTTTCCTGAAGGAAGGCCTTTTATCAAGATGATGTAGACTTCTCTTGGCATAAATCTTGTTAAACACAGGAAAAGCTCTCTCCTTGAGCTTGAGGATGGTGAAGAAGAGAAGTCTGTAGCCTAGGAGAATAATGAAGATAGCAGCCAAATCCCACCACTTGGAATGACCCAGTGGAACCCCAAACATAGTTGTGATGATAACTTCGCCTTTCAGTTTTGGCTCGCCAGGTATTAAGGGATCAAATTCAAGACCAATTAAGTCGTTCTTGTAGGCACCCTACACAAAAACCATACCAAAATTAAGCACTGAGAGGGGAGAAAAGTAGTTCTATCTGCATTATGATGTCAACAAATATATAAACCAACATCTTCCTTTTGAAATCTTAAACATGGAATTGGTGTTGGTCAGTAAATTACTAGGTGATATATAGGAGTCATATTCCTTGATGGTCCCTCTCGAGTAGAGTCCCGCGAAGTTACTGAGGTTTTGCCTTTGTATTTGCATAGAGACAACATTTGGAGATTTTGTGAATGGAAAGGGTTCTGCTTCTACTTTGAAATACTGTCAGGGGTATGGAGAAGTTTTGCTCAAATGCTTGTACTGAATGGCATGGCAAATATTCATTAGGTGTTTAAACAAACTCAACTGCCCTCTTTGTTGATTAATTAACAAGGAAAATGAGACTTAGATAACTATGCCGAAATGTATTACCACATAATTTAGTGTCTGAGCCTTTTGTGAATCGCAGCCAAAACAATGAAACAAATTTTTTAGTTTTTGAAAACAAGTAATAATCAAGATGGCTAATCTTAAGCTCCTACTCTCAGCTTTGTTCTAGCCTATTTTGAGTGATCAAGTACCTCACTTCTGGTCTTAAAAGTTTTTCCTTCTGTCTATTATCCATTTATGCTGCTTCTTTTATAATTCTAACATTGAAGTACCTGTATAGCCCATGAGCCGTAACTAAGATACGAAATTGGGTACCGCCAAAAGGGTTTTGGAAGGTCTGGCAGAAGTCTGAAGAATCCAGAGGTCATCATCAGTATTCCCTGCAGCAGCGACCCCAAATTGTTCGTAAAGATGCAATCGTCATATCAAAGCATGAAATGTTGGATATTCTCTTACTATAATTCCAGCTCCTGTAATGATTCCCATCAAGAAGTTTGGAACTAGTGATGCAACAACCATCATGAGGCTCTCTATGACAGATATGCAGGCATGGATATTGAGGCAGAAGAACACGTAGTGAGAAAAGCCCGTCCTAAATTTCACCATGTAGTAGGTGATAGTCCCTGCGGTTAGTGTTATCGCAACCAGGAAAGGGAATGAAGAAAGGAAATTTGAGATGATGTACACCGCCACGCCGTAGTATCCGTTAAGCCTTTCCCGATAGAAAACCTGTTTGTGAGTCGGAAGAAACTCTTAAAAAACTCTGCATATCTGTGATGCTTAGTTTCTTTTCTTTGTTCTTTTGCTACCTTCATATGCTTACCTTCATTTCTTCGATGAAGCATGGGAAGCCACCGATGGACATAAATGTCATGAAGCCAGATATGAATGCACCACAAGCTCCGCGGGCCAGGATTGCAGTGTAGCTATTGCCAACATCATAAAAGATGGTACCAACGCAAACTGATACAATCAAGTATACTACTATCCTCAGCCAGTAATATCCTACATCTCTGGACATGTTTACCAGTGATCTCCGTGTTAAAGTCGTAAGTTGCTTCCACCATGCTGCTTGGCTCCCACTTTTCTTTTCAACATCAAGTCCTTTCTGCGGAAGTGTAACTTGTACATAAGTATGTATGCACACTTGTGTGTGTGTGTGTGTGTGTGTGTGTGTGTATTTACCTATCCACTCCATTAGAATTCATCATCCTACAGAGAAACTTTTTCAGTGACAACTATCGCTAGTAAAATTTGTCCCAAAAGTGTTTGGTGACTACCACATTTCCGGGGTGCAAGTTATTGCAGGAGGATGATTAGAAGGCTGCTTAGCTTGTTTTTTCTGGTGCAGTGGTGCTACTCTTTTCTCTAGAGTGTCATTTTGTGAAAATGTGCAATTCACTCTAGAGCAGGGTTAGCATACTTTTCGAGTGACTCTGTTCTTCAAAAGAATATCAACCACTTTGATTCAATGCTAAGTGTGAGAAGCTTACAGTAGTTGTTATCTCTCCCATTCTGGCTTTAATTCTTTTTGCGTATTTTGAACACCTGTACTTCTCAACCAGCAGTGCTCTGATCTCGGCTGTTGCCAGATTCATGAAAGGATCTGATGAGTTTGGGACATCCTGCAACCGCGAATCCATAGATCAAAGGTACTTGGTGAGTCTATGTTACTCTGAAGCACTTCCCAAATATTGGGCTTTGCAACTAAACCACACAACTGCTCACATATAATACTTACACGAATTCTTTGAGATCCTTTCAGTGTGGCCGTCACTTTGTCGAAGTCTGAATTTATGCAACGCAAGAAGTGATCTGAAGGATTCCTTTTTCTTGGACATGGAAAGCCAGCTTCAGAGAAAAACTGAAATTCAAATAAAGAGTTACGATTTGATACAAAAATGTGGACAAAATTGTTCAGAATAACATGACTCTCGCGATGGTTCAGGATAATTTCGGAGACATCAAGACCAAAGGAAAGCCAAGCAATGCAGAAGTTCCATATAAAGCCATGGAAAATGGAACGTGAAATTTCAGTGTTATTTTCTACACATACCTCAACGGCCATCTTTGCTTCCCCAAAATAGACAGTTTCACCACCGGACAGCAAGTAAAGATCATCAAAGAGAGCAAAGACTTCGCTGCTCGGTTGATGAATTGATGAGATCACGGTCCTTCCATCGCAAGCAATATTTCTCAGAGTCTGGACCACAAAGAAAGCTGAAGCACTGTCCAGACCGCTCGTGGGTTCATCAAGGAAGAGCAAATGAGGGCGGGTGAGGATTTCGAGCGCAATGCTGAGTCTCTTCTTCTCTCCACCACTTATTCCTCTCAAATGCCAGTTGCCAATCACTCTATCTGCACAATCTTGGAGACCCATTTCTATGATTGTTCCTTCAACAATAGAATTCACTTCATCTTTGCTCATTGTGGTTGGAAGCCTCAATAGAGCTGAGTACTTTATGGTTTCTCTAACTGTTAGTGTCCCCAGTAAGACATCCTCTTGAGTCACATAGGCCTGAACATGACAGAAAAGCTCAATCGTTCAGAAAAGATATTGCCATTTTGCTTGCTTATACGGTGTATTCAAGTTTTAGCTGTCATTTCTATTGACCAAAGAATGGACTTTTTTGAATGGATTGACAGTTGGGACATGTGAACATGGGCGATGAAGAAGATGGTTTAAGATTGGAAAAATTAGGTATCATAGTTTATACTCAATTTAGTTTCCTATAATCTAGTGATATTTAGTTTACCATTGTTGCAGGTGTCAAAACATGTCATGAGTGCATTGGTTTCTCTCGTCAACTCAATTTCTACGATCTCCAGGTCAGCAACAATACTTTTTCAATTAAGAGTTCTACCTGAATCTATTGTGTAAACGCGCCGACCCCACTTATCCATAGATTTGAGTGAGCAACAACTAGCACTTACCGCAACACCATACTCGAGTCTCTTCTTTTTCCCGTTAATGAGAACATTTCCAGTCATGATCACATTTCTGGATAATCTACCTGCAGTGACATCAATGCCTCTTTACATATGGTGAATATATGCAGATGCTACAAGCAAGTAAATAAATTAAGATTGCTATAAGGTTCTGCTGAGCTGCCATTTAGGAAAACTTGGCCTTAACCAAACCAGATGTTTCGAAAAATTCAAAACCATAAGACCCGATTTAAATAGAAGTAGTTGCTTAATATTTTCCAATTCCAAGTAGATCTTATGCTGGTGTTAATTAATGATTTTAAGCCAAAGAATGTTCATCCATGTATTTAAAACGTTTCTAGGCTGGAAGTGTATAAGTTTAGCTGAATTGGTTTATTTAATGATGAACAAAGGCCACATGAAAAGTTATACATATTCTTACCCTTACCAAAAAAAAAAAACAAAGGCCACATGAACTATACAAAATAACTCAACAGAAGTTTGGATTGCTGATATTAGATTTTCTTTTTTTGTATGGTCTCGTCGATGCTCCGGACTATCATGAACCTCGAGTTTGGCTCAACTGAACTGGTGCTAGCCTTAGCCAACCATTGGAATGATCAAGAAACCAAAGATGAGCCAAAATAAGAAATGTTCCCCAAGTGCCGTCACCACTTTAAGTCTAAAACTTGGCTTCTTTTGCTTTTGTTTTCATATAGGTTTTGATGTTCAAACGGAGAGAACCCTCTCACCACGATTTGGTTGGAATTCAAAGGCGAAAAGGAACGATAATAACACTTTGTTTTGGACATGCCTAGAGAAATTGTTGTGACTCTCTAGTTGGTGAATAATTAAAAGCAGAGGAGGTACTGAAACCACTTATTAGACACAAGATTCTCTTGTTCTAACCATTTCAAGAAAGCAAAGGAAAATTCCCCTGAGTAGTCCAAACTTACCGAAAAAGACATTATCCAATCTTCTATGCACATGCATGTATGTACCACCTTATTTGCAATATAGATAGATTAGGAGAGAGAGAGAGAGAGATCAAACCTGCTAGAGAGTCAAGCAGGGTGGATTTACCCGACCCAGAAGGGCCCATGATGGCCATGATACGACCCGGTTCAGCATAGCCGTTGAGGCCTTGAAGCAATCTCTTGGTGTGTCCATGACCAAAATGTGGCAAGACCACACTCAGATCCTCCCAAACCAGAAACGTTCCCTTCGAAAATGCTTCCCTCTCGTATGCGCCGCTGCCGCTCCCGCTCGCCGCCTCTATCTCCATGGATTCCCAGATGAGAACGCTGAGCCGAAACCGGAGGAACCAAGCAGAAAGCAGAAGAAGAGAGAAGAGAGGAAGAAAAGAGAGTGCGCCCCTTTCAAATTTTCCTATCGAAAGAGAACAGAAAACTCATCAAGTAGCCCATGAGAAGGCCGAAAGAAACAGCAGGCAAGCAAGCAAGCAAGAAAAGAAAAGAAACAGAGGAGGTAGCAATATAGTGAATGATGACGAACCAATGAGTGAAGACGCTAGGCTAGTAGTCACCAAACAGCTGCACGTCCGTGTCGTTATGAATGTGTGGGAAGTGCAACACAATCGAATCCAACTACAAACGAGTCTCTCTCTCTCTCTGTTCTTCTTCCTTCGTTTCTGCTTTGGTTTTGCTTTGGTTTTTGGGAAATTAACGCGGTGGGTGTGCGGACACATCATGTCATGCTGGTGGCAAGCGAGGGAATTGAATGCGTGGGGGAGGGAGGGGGTGCAGGACGAGAACTGAAAAGCGACCCACGGGTGTACCGCCGCGCAGTGATGGCCCCCCCTAATAAATAAATTGGCTGGCTCTCTCTCCGTATCCCAAACGCCATTGAACAGGACAGGCTCGTTAGTGATAAAAACCCCCGCCTCCCTAACTAATACCCGTCAGCCTAACTTTAATGCCATCAATTTTTTTTTAGGGCTTTTTCTTCTTTTTGAATACCCAAATCAAGGAAATTTGCCATTTCCAAAGCACTCTCTCCCTTACTAATTAGTGCTGTGCATCGGTGCATTGGCAATGAAAAATTTTCTTACTAAATATGATTAGCATGTGCTTTGGACTTTGGAGACGCTTATGTACAAGATTCGCTACTTTAACCCGAAAGAGGGTCTCTAAAGATCTCGGTCCCCGACTTGGGTGAAACTGAAGTGTGTCTTGATGTTACAAAGATTTGAAAGCATTCACCAATCAAGCTTTGTTTTCCCTGTTTTTTTGGGTATTGGGTCGGCATGAGACCTTCCTCTTTTCTTCTTCAAGGGATTTTTTTTTCTTTGGGCAACTTCTTCAGGGGATTTGAACAGAAGGGTCCTTTTGTGCTCAGGCCTTCCTCAGGAATTCAATGCCCCCCTGGACCATGACTTTAACACCGACTTCCCTCTGTACTCGTCGCTTTTTCTATCTTTTCCTCTCCTCCTTCACTTTTCTTGGTCCCGACCGACTCAGTTGATTCTGGGAACCGCCACCATGACCTTTCTTTCTTCTTCCCCCTGGGATTGCTTCCATTGCACTAGGGTGAATTCTAAATACCATTAAGGAATGTTTGTTGTGATCCTCGTTGTGAGATATGGAACTCGAATTTCACATCTTGCATGAGAGTTCGATATGCTTTACATCAGCTGCTGTTATGATACTACTTACAGCGCACGGAACTTAATCTAAGGTCGCATATACGTGCGAAACGTACACAGCCATTCGCTGCTTTTGAGGTACGGTTCTCCAAAAAGTTCTCATCACCCGTTATTAGTTTGTTTGGTTCCCTTTCACAAAAGAGCAAAGTCGATACGGTTTGATCTTTGGAACGGGTATTTACACGGCCATTTCCACGAATGAAAATTTTAAACTCTAGACATTGCTTATGTAAAAGTTTTTTGTTTTTTGTTGTTTGACACAAATGGTCTCGAGATGAATAATATCTATCTAACGAATTCATTTCCTTAAATGAATGCTGCCTGTGTCCTTTTTTAATTCCCGCTTGTAGATATACATAATCAAAGTCCATCATTGTATTATTATTTCAGAACAAACCCTGTCCTTTAGATCTATAAACGTATGTTTCAGTTGAAATAATCAATACTCTTAGGTTTGGACTTATGACTGTCAATCTCTTTCGATTGATTCTTGACATTTCCTTTCAAGATTTTGTCGTTCAAGAAACTATGTTTCTCTTGCATTGCCGCTTATGGTCGATAGTTGTTTCTTAAATTATTTCTGGAAATTAATGATTATAAGTTAACACCAATCGAACCTATGTCGCATCGGTTTAGGTTACAGATTCCATTTGCTTGCTTCGATTTGAAATAAAAACCATCCACTTCATCCGAACACCTAATGTGTAGTTTGATTCACTATCTGATTGTCTAGTTGAACATTGCCAGTGATCGTGCAGTGCACCCACGCAATCCTTCCATTAGAGGACCTCTAAAACACCTTCTCAGGAAGAGAGTGATGAGGCCTCAATAGCTGCCTCATCGTCTAGTCTAGCGAATTCCCCAGATCATACATAAGCTGGCAAACATCACGAGCAGATCAGGGCCAGAAAGAACATCACATCATATGCGGATGAGTCGCCAATGGGGCAATTTCAAGCAGACAAAGCCTTTTGTTCTGCTGCATAACATAGCCCGCCAAATCGACCAACGAACAAAGAGAATAGCGAATGCAACATCATTCGCTGGAAGCCTATTCAAAGGTTCCTCGTAGGAACTCGGTCAGCAATAAAAATTTTCCAGAAAACAGAATGGAGAGACATGCTCAATGCATGTGCTTTGCCGAAGGAACTAAGTAGCACGTGAAGAAATGGTGATAGTGCTACAGACGTTCAAACGAGTCGTGGTCATTCACGACCGAGGAGGTAATTTAGTCATAAAGTCTTTAATCACAAAATGGGGGTTACTGTCTTAGACAAGATGCTTGAGCTAGAATTGTAATGGGAAACTTCATGGCACCAAAATAAAGAAAGTCAGTCATTCGCAAGGAGACATATACTTCCAGTAGTTAGTACAACCATCACATAACACCACGAGACTAGAATATCAAGGGAGCCCTCAGCAAACACAAACATTGCTAATTCCAGATCACGAAAAACATATATCTCTCGATTCATAATAAAAACGAAGACGATGTTCTTGCGGAAGATCCAAACATCCTCATGGTATTAAAGACCCAGGCCGCCCTTAGTATCTTCTGTTGGGGCTCCTCGAGCGATGTCCTCGTGGTTCCCTGCAAAGTTTGAAGGCATATACGGCATAAATAACATTCAAGCTTCAGACTCGACTCAAACTATGGAAAGTGACTGCCACATCTGGGGATCTACTAAAACCTCTCCGATTAAGATTATCAGATGAAAACAAGCAGGGATTTTTAGTTACAATAATGTCATGGTGCGAATGGAAGATATGGGACCCTATTTTTCTTTCACGTTGATCTCCTTTTAATTTTCAAGCAATTTGGCTGAATGCAGGACGAAATCGCAATAGTGTGATGATTTATAAACTAATGTATTTGTCCAGAATCAAACCTCCTTTTCCTCATATTCCTCCTCCTGACAGAAGGTCCATTACTAAAGGCCCAGTCAACGCTGATCATCTGGGTGAGAAGTTCTGTCCCATTCATCTGAGCTATCGCAGTCTGTGCATTATCAAAGCTCTCATATTCAATAAGCGCATAACCCTGAGAAGGAATCCACAATAAGCTATTAGAACAATTCATGTCCAAAGTACCAACAAGAACAACTGCATCCACAGTGAAGAGGCTTATGTTCCTCATCACGTCTCTCTTTGTTTCCACTGAGTAGTGGAGGTGATTATATCTACAGAGAGTACGAAGCACGGCTTGTCCAATTTCTTTTATGATTATTATATCAAACTTATCTGGAAGGTAGATATAAGTCGAGGTTGTTTTTGTTCTAAGGAATTATCCAGTTTCCTAATTGGGGTTTGCATGAGAAATTAAGTTGAAAAGCATTAACAACTTTCTGTTGTACAGTTTTTCTCATATGTGTTAATACGTTCTGGAGAAAAATCTAAAAATGCTGCAAGAGATTTGGAAGCCCAAAAGAAACGCTACTAACGGACAGTTTAACCATCCTATTGCATGAAGAAATGTCCTAACTCCTAAAGACGAGAGTGCTTTTTGCCTTCCGGTGAGGTTTAGAATAAAAAGAACACGAGGACAACAATGGGCCTTGGGGATTTTGCCCAGATTGGTTTTCGCCTTTTTTTCCCACAGATGAACCACTCCATGTCAGTTAGATATCATCACGTAGCACAAAAATGGTTTACGCTAAAAACTGAAACCCACTTAAAATTCTGGTGAATGATGATTTCCAAAAGTCCACTCACATTAAGCACTATAAGCAAGTTTAAACATCAAGTCCAAAACCCCGTTTTCCTTATTTTTCCATCGCACTATTTTCCACTAATTTGCAACTATCAAATAGATAACATCACCGCAGAGTTTGCCAAGCAGAAAGACGTAAATGAGATAAGCTAAAAACTAAGCCAAGGACAAAGAAATTGTTTACCTTAACAAATCCAGTTCGCCGGTCAAGATTTAAATGCAAATTCTTGATATCTCCAAACTCTCCAAATGCA
This sequence comes from Syzygium malaccense, assembly GCA_031216405.1. Taxonomy (NCBI): domain Eukaryota; kingdom Viridiplantae; phylum Streptophyta; class Magnoliopsida; order Myrtales; family Myrtaceae; genus Syzygium; species Syzygium malaccense. Next base: position 7,104,336 of record CM062262.1, read on the forward strand.
GTTTGCAGATCATCTTCTTGGGCCTCTTCATGCACTCCAGTCACAAGAATGATCCATCCCTCAATGGCTGTAATCGTCAAACATTCCGATAAATACTTACAAGTAGAGAAAGAAAACCAGATATGAACAGGATTCAGCAGTTTCCTTCTCCTTCATCATATATATAGCAGTCCATTAGAACCAAAGTAAGAGTACAAGGGCAAATTTCAAGAATCAAGTTCGAGTATCATACGTGGGCAATGACAATTTTCTCTGTAAAGAATGAAAGGCATCTGTACATTTTTCTTTTGATTTCAGCTGAAAGCCCCATCGGGATCGTTGTGAATATTTAATTTCAACGGAAATCAGAATAGTAGACCGATTTATGAAGGTGGTCAACTTCACTGGATTTGTAGGCTTCACTATCACAAAGAATGATTGGCATGCTAGGCAATATCCAG
>CM062262.1:7104975-7208362 GCA_031216405.1 Syzygium malaccense
AGGATTTTACATTTTCCTGCAAATTCATTCACCTAGTCGTCCATTGAAATAGCATCCAAGCCGCTGCACATTACTAGAGAATGGCCAAAAGAATACGTCCCTGGTCCTTGCGCTAAGGCAGACATGCTCTATTTCTTCACCGTTTTTCTTTAAAAGGTTGTTAGATTCACTCAACTTTGCCCGAGATAATTAGATTCATCTCGATTCTGCCATAAACCAACCCCGATTTCTTTCCTCCCCGCATAAAATCACTCTTACACAGAGCCCAAGCAAACGATACCATTTCACGCCTTAACCAGCACGTACTAACGACATAAATCTACACTGTCCACCACCCACCGGTGCCCTTTTCCCATTCCATTTTTGCATCTCCTCTAAGACTTAGCTCGCGAATCAGCACCCATCAGTTCATCAGCACATCGTAGCACACTGATGACATTGATTTTGTGCTATCATGTGCAGTTATCTTCCCACTGGTCCCCTACATCATCCCGCTCAGCTTAAAAAGCATAAGAAGAAAAAATCCTACACCGGTATCGATCCGAACAGAGCGGACAAGGCAATACAGTCTAAAAGGAACTTAAGCATCGAAGAATCACATGGAACCACCCAAACCCTAGCGTTGGGAAATAAAGTTCGAATCTGACGTAAAAAGCGACGGCACATTGAACGCATCAATCTACGAGCACGAGCATGAATTCCTAGGCACAGCGACCGCAAAGGAAGATTAAAATTAGGGGCTACTGACATCGCAGAGGGCCGGGGCCGCCGTCGGTGTCGAGGGAGTCGAAGTCGCGGCCGGCGAGGCGGTTGTTGCGCTCGGCGTCCGCCTCCTCCCGGAACCCGCGGCCCTTGGTCTTCCTCGTGGCGAGCGAGGAGGAGGCGGCGGCCGCCGCGCCGCCGGTGATGGCGGACTTGAGCTTGGGGAGCGGGGCCCGCGGGGAGGCGTCAGCGTCGGGGGCGCCGTCCTCGTCCATGAGGTCGTCGTCCTCGGGCTCGAAGTCCAGCGCCTCCGCTTCCGCCGTCGTCATCGTCGCCGGATCTCTCTCTCTCTCTCTCTCTCGTACGTTCTCGAAGGACCGAGGGTTAGGAACCTTTCGTGCTCTGTGGCTTCAGTGCTTGCGAGCTGCGAGGTTTTCTCAATTTTGCGATTTCAGCCACGTCGACTTGATTGGGTTAATTCTCGCTCGACCCGAAAGTTCCAGGATATTGAAATTTTGCTCCCCGCAAATTTGTTCTCGTTAGCAATTTGACCCCTGAGTTTCCTTTTGGAGTTTTTTGTTGTTCGAAATAAGCGTTTAGTTATTAAGAGGAAAAATGACGCGAATGATCCTTTAATTTTAACCCTATGTCCAATGTCATATTTACATGTCTAATTTGTTCAATGTAGTCCTCAAATTATCGATAAATGTTCAATATGGTCCTTCCGTTTGCTCGAATTATAGATTGGACGTTATGTAATGACATGTATTGTTGGGTGCTGAGTTAGATTTTTCAAAAATGACGAGTCAACATATCCACTGTTATCAGTCTACTTTAGAAAATGAAAAATAAAATAAAGCGTCAATATGTCCATCATTATTTTACGCATACCATAGTAAAAATAACATAAGCATCGATCTAGTGAATGCTATTGCTTTTTAGCCTGCTTAACAAGTAAGTGATCTCAAAACAATTTTATTCTAAGTCCTCGAGCTTTTGACTGATGTGCAATCCCATTACTAAATTTTCATCTGATTTTCAATTAGGTCTCTAAATTTCTATTTGGTGTGTAATGTAATTCTTCAACTTTCAATTAGTTCAATTGGATCCTAAACTATTTAAACATGTTATTGCTTTTTAGCATGCTTCACAAGTGTTCTTCAAACACCATTAAAAAGTGATAATTACATTCTAAGTCCCTAAACTATTGACCGGTGTGTAATCTCACTACTAAACTTTCAATTCATTCAATTAGGCCTTTAAATTTTCATTAACGTGTAATGTCATTCTTGAACTTTTATTTAATTCAATCAAATCCTAAACTATTTTAGCATGTTCAATGTCATCACGTTATTAGCATTAATAAAATATGCTAAACAAACACTGATCTAATAAAATTTACATCAAATGAAATATATTATGCACATGGACTTTGTATATATAAATATTCACTTGAAATGACAAAAAGTAAATACAATGTTCCTTTTTCTATGCACACGCTATTCACTCTATGTTGACATTATCTATTTCGATGAACATTCCCATCCAAACGGAAAGATTACATCAAACATTTACCGACATAATCAATCACGGGTCAATTGAATTTTAATCTATTCATACCACTCGATCCTTGACCTAAACTCTCATATCAAACAAGAAGCGTGTTATGCCTTGTTGCCGATTTACTTAGAGTTTCGTTTTGTATCTCACGGTTGAACTATAAGTGCGTTATGCTATAGTTTCGCCGTGGGTTGTAATTCGCATGACTTGACAATGCACATTTTAAATTCGTAACATTTCAAACCAAATGAAACCAGTTATTTAAAAATTCTTGTAAGTTACCGTAACTATGAAGAGCCACAACCGTCGAAGTGCTTGCTAAACTTCGATGCCACAACACTCGCTTTCACATAATTGTTGCGGGGAAAGCGGTACCTAACAACATGTGCAGCTTGAGTCTGCCTACAAACTATTAAGGAGAATTTTGGTGAAGAAAACCCCCCAAAAAAACAAAAAAACAAGAAAATGAAACGACGAGATAAAACCTAAACAATGGAAAGGTCCCACCGGACCTCCACACCAGCCCGTAAACGGGCCCTAGGCCCAAGCCCGGATATACCAAACCGGGCTCAGGCCCGGTTCAATTTAGTCTTCGGCCTTTGTTTCCTTTTTCCTTTTACGTTCATTTATTTATTTATTTTATTTTTCCCGTGAGCTTCTTCTTCTTCTTCATCTTCTTCGCCTTCACAGCTTCTTCTTCCCTCATGGGCGACGCACCAGCAGATCCCACACGGTGAAGAACCGGCGAAGGCTGCTCTCGACCTCGAGCCCGCCATGTACGTCTCTTCGCATTCCGGCTTGCGAACTGCACGGCCAATCTCTACCGCATCTCCTCTCGTCTCTCCTTGGCCGCGATCCCCCGTCGATTGACCGGCGAATGAATCGTTCGTCGCGATGAGCTCTTCTGCTTCGGCTTCGGCTTCATCTCGATCGAGTGATTCCAGAGCGAGGACGCTGTGGGGATCGTTGTTCGTCGCGGTCGGTTGCGTTTGCTTCGTCGCCTTTGCGTACGCGGCCGTCGTGTCCAAGCTTCTTCCGCCGTCGGACAACGCCGTCATCTCTGCGGTGCAGAACGACAGGTCAGTTCTCGACGGCGCATTGCTTCCGCGGCTTGTATTGTCGTGTGTGCGTGCGGCGAGCGTATTGATTCGAGCTTATCTCCCTGGCCAAGGATTGGAGCAGGAAATCATAGCGAAATGCTCCGTCTGTTCGGCGATCGTAATGTTAGGACTAGCGAGTTTGAGTAGGAGAGGCTCGTGAGGTTGTTTTGAGGCGTTTGGAAGTGATATTTGCTTCAATTACGTCAGGAAGTACCGCAACACTCCTTAACGATACTGAGAAGATGGGTCGTGGTCGTGGAGTCGTTTGAGTGAAATCAGAGTGTCATTTCTCGAATGTAATTTGAGTTTGGAAGGATGTCATCCCTACAAGTTTGTTCATTTCATGAAAATGAATCACCTGGGGATCCTTGTTTTGGTTAAGGAAAAGCTCCTCCGTCCCGTACAAGTATCCCGAGACCTCTGAATAAACATCAGTTCTGCGTGATTAAACACAAGAAATTGCGTGTATTAGCTTATGATTATTCCAGTGGTCGAAAAAAATCTCTTAACTGATCAAAAGATCGGATTGGGTTACTTATCATTTGAAGCACCATACAAATAAGGTAGAAGTTCTTTTTAGCTAATCGCGACAAAAACAAAGGATCTACTGCTTTGGTTGTGGATGAGAGCGACTATCTGATCCACTTGAATTGGCCTAATGGTGATCTAATGCTTTGCCAAAGGGTGGAAATTTTTTTTCGAAGGAGAACTGTTTTAGTTATTAAGTGCAGCGTGGACTTTGAGACCCTCCTATGTTAGCCTTCTGCCACTTTTTCATGGCACTGTCATGTAAGAAGCTCTATTGTATTGTTTGGCTCTATGGCATATGCTTCCTGTGCACAACACATGATCACCCAGGGCAAGTGTTTGGCTAAGTCGCAGACTGCCATTGTTATGAATCCTAATAAGTAAAGTTGATATCTCTCATGGATTAATGCCCAATGTTTGGACAGATTTAGAGCTTTATTGCGTAATTTGCGACAAAGATTTCTTCATGTTCTGCTCTGGGACATCATGCCTTCTCTGGATGAGCATTCTTTTTCACTCTTCTGCTATGTTTGTCATGAATCACCAGATGAATGGCTGTAAGGATGCCAAACATGACATGTTATACTCCTGCTAATATTATGCATTTCCTGGACATAATTAATGCACATTCGCTGGCTTCTCTTTGCTGCGTATTTTGTCGCTTGCTGCATAAGGTGTTTTCTTTGCGTATCATCTAAAAGGCTTTCCATTAACTCACCAAACCTCACTTCCTATCATGAATTAAACCTTTTCTAAAAAAATGTGTTGGGTCCTTCATATAACTATTTGTTTGTGAGTGAAGGATGTTTTCTTTCTTCCTGTTGTTTACTTTGTTTGAGTAGCTCGTATACCTTGGTCCCAAAGCAAATTTTCACTGAAAATCAGCATTCTTGCTGTATGGTGCCTCAAAATCCCGAAGAATTTGTAGATTTCGTTTCGTTCAAAGTTTTGTTCTTTCCTTTCCTATCATTTATCATCTAGACTTTTGGCTTGATCTCGTTATGTCTTGTTGCTCATTGTTTTTTTCTTTGCCTAATTTGTTTCCTTTCCTATGGCAGGTACTATTGTTTTTTGGTTCCCCTTACACTCCCCATCCTCGTCGTCGCTGTATATTTTCATTGGCTCAGTATGAAGCTTTTCAAGCACGCATGATGTTTGTCTCATCAGACCATGGTTGATCAAACAAACTGGCTGCTCTCCTTACTGGTTTGCCAGATCCAATAGTGATAGTGGAATTTATGCAACTTCTGGTGGAAAACCATTTTTCTTTGCTGTAGTATGACAATATGATATATGCTAAAGCAATGAAGTTCCTTGGATTGATACTTGTCTGGAATTAGGCATATCTATGCAAAAAACAGCCACTGGTTTCTTATCTGTGTTCATGGCAGGTTGTCAATATTGCAGGAGCCCCCATTGCATTTACTTTTGCCATCTTCCAGCTTGTCTATGGTTTAGTAATTGTTTTAATCATCATGGTTTCCTAACTTCCTGTATAGGAACTATTTTATGGCATACTCGCATGTTAGAAAATATTATATGCCAGCTTGGACTTAATTTCATAACATTGGTTATTTCACCATAATTCTGACTTTGAGTGACAGTGGAATGTATGTCAAATGATGGCAATTTTTCGAATTTGAAGAGTTTGTCATTTTTCATGCTACGAAGTGCAATTACTGTGACTCTAGTATGGTCACATTCACCGCCCTAAGCTTTTGTCATAGTGATTGTATGCTTTACAAAGCTGTAGTCGCGTGGCTGAGAAAATTACTGGCCTGCTATCTGTGACACACGCCAATTATGAATATCAGTATGCTATATTTGCCACTTATGATTGAAACATGTGGAAAAATTTGACCTAAGCTTGAGGCTTGCATAATCTGGGGGCTAAGCGAAGCCATCTGTTGGGAGACTTCATTCTTAACATTGCCTGCTGATCTCTTGGAAAACTAAATTCTTACAACTTAATTCATGTGCCAATTTCGACCAAAAAAAATAAAAATTCATGTGCCAATAAAATGCTGGTCAAAATGCAATGTACTTCACTCTGAGAGAGATGCAAATCATCTTCAACTACATAACTTATTGGTGTTTCAAAGGAAGGAGGATGATTATACCCGTGATTTATTTTCCATAGTTCAGTATATGTATTTGTACTTTGAGACATCAGTAGTCTATTTTGTTTTTGGTAGGTTGGGACTCACGAAATCGTGATGATAGTTGAGCATATGCTGTTGGGGAGCTCAGGTCCTTTTGGATGATTGTCTAGTGGTTGGTGTGCAAGTTTGTAAGAGCCTTCTTACACGTCTTTGAAGTAAGAAAAGATTCATCACAAAAATCTAGTGCTGTGGATACTTTGGGCCATTTGTGGCTACTTAATGCGTCATAGACGAAAAGCAGCGTCCACCAATGCTATACCTTTGTTAGGATGCCAGTCCAGGTAGTCATCAGCTGCCTCGATTCTTCTTTCCCTAGGTCTAGAATCTTTGGTTCTCATCAACATCATGCAAGCTATCATCTGTTCATAGGAATATAAAAACAAACCCCGGTCACAGGAGCATCTGCAATCATGTTGCATGTATCGAAATCTTGGATGTGTAGTTTTCCAAATGGCAGGGACCATGAACAAGGAGAAGGAATAAGATTTACGAGTTGATTCTCATATGCTAGTTGTGATCTGTGAGCAAAGCGATAAAAAATGTGCCTTGTCCACTACAGTTGGCTTCTCCCAGGGGAGAGAAATTGCGAGAACAAAAGTGGGACAGAAAGGGGAAGTGAGATCCTTGGTATTTCTTGGATTCTGTTTTGGGTACGGTCCCTACCCCGCCTGCATCAGAATCAATTCAAAAAGAACAAAAGGGAAAGACTTTTCCTTCTCCTTTCCGATATGGAATGCTAATCTTCTTTTCATGAATTTTATTGTGGATGTCTTTTTTGAACTCGGCAGTGCAGCTGTGTTCACGTTGAGATGGTGGCCAATCTTGTCAACATCGGTGCAGATTTATGCAACCAAGCATGATCCCTGTTTTTCGATTTCGGCTGTCACCGTCACGGTGACTGTAGTGGACGCACAACATCGAATCTGGACCATCGAAGATGACGGGCTCTGCACGGGCCTTGCATGGGTCGCGCCAGATCCGACGGTCCAGATTGAGCCTAGTACAGGCACCAAGGCTATGTAGTACTCGCTCGTTTACGGCCTTTCTAAACCCTGAACAACGTGGGCTGTCGCGTTGTGATCATAAACGGTCTCTTAAGCTATTTGGTATCGTGTTTAGGACATCCATTGATTTAAACACGACATTATAAAATAATTCTGGTATGTTGTGATCGGGCTTCGCAACGCTGCGGGGAAGGGGCAAATTTATAATAAAAACTCCACGACAGAAACTGTCGGAAAGCACAAAAGACCAAAAAAAAATGATGAAACGAAACGCGACAGGACAGAAGACGACAGACACGGACACGCTCCACGGAAGGAAGGGAAGGGGGGGCTAATAAGTTTTTGAATTTCATGTTTCCGTCCGCGGCCTTGAATCGCGCGAGTTCAGTCCTTGTGGTTTGTTCTCTACCATTGCAGGTGTGCAGGCGTGCTCCAGCCTCGTCTTCCTCTTCTATTTTTTTATTTCTTGTATCTCAATTTTCCCAAGAGAATAAAAAAAATTTGAATATGGGGTCTTGATGAAAGAACGAATTGAACATCGAATCTCCAAGTTGTTTCCAAACAGTTCATGTCATTGCACTCTTTTGTCCATTGATGATTCGCTAGTGTTTATGTCCCGGATGAAGTTTCCACGCCCTTTGGATATGAGAATATCACAGTTTCGTACTTAATTCTCTCTCTCTCTCTTAAAGAGGTCATTGATCGTCCTGTTCTTAGTTTTAGGATTTACTAGCGTGTCTCAAATAAGAGTGCTTACTATCTTTTACACTAGTGTCACAGGTTGATAATTCCTTAGCCATGAAGTAGCCTGCACAGTGCCTAGCGAACTAAGAACACCATATCAACCTTCCTTCTATAATTGTTCATAAGAATAGTACGACGAATAGCATAACGAGAACACCAAGCTAGCTTAGCTCAGACATTCAGTTCCTCGGGCGAAACACACATAACACTTTAAGTACAATAACTGGTTTCGCCCTATTATGGCTTTATCGGAGAGTGACCTCAACTCCTAATAAGTTTGTACACAAGAAGTCAACCCCTCTTTCAAAGCTTATAAGAGTATATTCATTCTAACACAGAATTCCTAGCACAAACCACTTTAACGACATTCTCACGAACTAGTTGTATTATCTCTTCCGCATCACTCACTCTTCACCCCGATGGCACTAAGCTTCACTTACAAGGGTACGAGAGTACCAGAGAATCATGATTCATGATATTCACCTCCATTCAATTCCACAACACCCTCATTGCAGGCTGTTCTGTCGCTTCCTTGCATTTCCTAATCGCCAACGCCACTCCCTAGGACTTACACGAATGGCAACGTTCGCCCAACACAACAGGCCACTCCACTCCGCTGGTAGCTTTCCTCTATCAAAGTTGTTCGTGAATCTCCAATCGCTTGTGTTTCATGATAAGTGTGGTATCTCTAGCCAACTGCACTCCTTTGGCAGCACCTTTTTTTTTCCTACTAGACTTCTCTTGATCTCAGCGGGCCACTAGAGGGTTCTCCCCTTGTTAGAAACGTGATAACAGACCTCCTTTTGACATTCGCCAATTGATCTAAGAATGTTATCCCTATTTAATGCGTAATTTGGTTCCTCCTTGTGCCTCCATCATCATCTTAGAAGCTAGACAAGAGCTGCACTTTGTCCGAACCCTCTTAGTCTCGGCAATTCACTCTCCGCCCTCACGAGATCGGGAATACCGCGGACTTTCCCCGAATCACCCACCTATTGGAGGGATCCTTGCTCCGATACCATTTGTCATGGGTCGACAGTTCATTGACTATGGAATAGCCCATGCGGTGTTTGGCAAACCGAGAACATTAAGCCAGCCTTCCTTCTATTGTTCCTAAGAATAGTACAACGAATAACATATTAAGAACACTAGGCCAACTTAGCTTGAGCATCCAGTTTCTCGAACAAGACACACGGAACACTTTAGGCACAATAATTGATTTCACCCTGCAATGGTCTCATGTGGGGAGTGGCATGAGCTTCCGACCAGTTTATTTGCGAGGGGCCAACCCGTCCTTCAGAGCTTCTAGAGGCATATTCATTCTAATCGATAACTCCTAGCACAAATCACCCTAACGCCATTCCCACGAACTGATTGTATTATCTCTTGTGCATTATTCGTTCTTCACCCTAACGGCACTAAGCTCCACTCACAAGAATACGAGAGTTTAGGAGAATCATAGTCCGCGACACTAGCATGCAAGTTCAATCCTTTTAAAAGGGAAAGATGGATCATATTAACCTTGCTAATTCAAAAATTAACATTGGCTTAATTATTGTTTTAGTTTGTGTGCGAAAGAAATATTGGGATCATTCCTTTGGATACAACACACGCGTGGTAGAGAGTTTTTTTTAAATCAAACTATGAGAATCGTGGCTCCGAGTGATCGTGACCTAGAACTTCTCTAGAAACAATAATAAAGGCACACGGGCTAAAATTTGAGAATATTTGAAACATTAAAAGAATAACACGGGAAAAAGAACGACTTGGCGTAACCGTAAGACGAGAGAAATTTAAATTATATTAAAAAGGGAAAATTCCAATTAAGGACCCAAAGTGGGGTCAAATTCTCAATAAGGGGTCCAAAGTGAACATTGTGTCAAATAAGAACATGAAGTGCTCAATCAGTCTCAAATAAGGATCCGAAGTGCTCAAAAAGTCTCAAATATGGACCTGGATCTCCGACAGGCCAAAATACCTGCCGGCCGGCGAGAAAGTTACTGTTCTGACACCGGAACAATAACTTTTTAATTTTTTTTTATTATTTTCTTTCTATTTTTTTTCTTTTCCTTTTTCTTTTCTTTTGTTTTCTTTTCTTCCTTCGCCGGCTTCCAGCGAGGCCGCCCTCGACGGCGTCGGGCGAGGGCCGCCCTCGCCTGGGCTGGGCGAGGGCCGGCATCGTCGGCGTCGGGCGAGGGCCGGCCTCGCCAGATCGGGCGAGGGCTTGACCTCGCCCAACGCCGGCGAGGTTGAGCCCTCGCCAGATCTGGCGAGGCTCGACCTCGCCGGCGTCGGGCGAGGCCGACGAGGTCGAGCCTCGCCAGCAGCCAGCGAGGCCAAGCCCTCGCCAGATCTGGCGAGGCTCTACCTCGCCCTACGCCGGCGAGGCCGACCTCGCCCGACGCCGGCGAGGCCGACCTCGCCTGCAACTGGCGAGGCCAGCATCGCCCGACGCCGGCGAGGCTAGCCTCGCCCAGCCCAGGCGAGGCCGGCCCTCGCCTGAGGCCGGTGACCTCCGCCGGCCCTGGCTATGGCCGGCGGAGGAAGAAAAGAAAAAAAAAGAAAAGGAAAAGGAAAAGAAAAAAACATAGAAAAGGAAAAACAGAAAGAAAATAATAAAAAAATTAAAAAGTTACTGTTTCGGTGTCGGAATAGTAACTTTCTCGCCGGCCGATAGGTATTTTGGCTGGTTAGGGATCCAGGTCATTATTTGAGACTTTTTGGGCACTTCGGGTCCTTATTTGAGATTGATTGAGCACTTCAGGTCATTATTTGACACAATATTCACTTTGGATCCCTTTTTGAGAATTTGACCCCACTTGGGATCCTTAATTGAAATTTTCCCTATTAAAAACCCATGAGAGATTTATCGGACATCTCGGCATTTTTAAATTTATGGCGAAAATTCGAGACTGAAGCAACGTTCAGTTTGATGCCAAAATACATAGAGCCATGTAGAGCAAGAGATTAGCTAAACCCAAATAAAGTAAATGGAGGTAGACCTGTTAAATGGGTGAGTTGAGTCATAAATGGTCTGACTCAACTTGACCAATTTAACCAGTTTATGACCCATTTATCATAAGGTAAAACTATTGACCCATACCCGACCCGACTAATACCCAATCCATTTAACTAAATCTAGAAAAGCTTATTTCTGATAATTATTTTAAAAAATTGTATTGCTAAAATATCTTCACACCATACAAATCTTTAAAAAAAATTCAGCCTCCGTTTATTTTGCAGAAAATATAACATTTCTAGAAAATTTTTTTAGGAAAATGACAATATTTTCGATATTTGGCTTAAACCTGGAAACGAATTAGAAAATATTTTCCGCCGTTTGGTATAAAAAAATCATATTTTCCTTTACGCATTCGTTTTAATATTTTTATTTTTATTTTAAAAAAGTCATATTTTAATTAATTTTCTTTTATTTATTTTTCTTTTCCTTTTTCTTCTTCCCCGCTGGTGGCCAGCCATGGCAACGGTTGACAATTGGCCACAGGTGAGGGATGAGCTCGCCGGCTAGCTCATCGAAGGTCGACGAGGCCTTGGCCTCCCCACTAGTGGTGGCCTCAGCCTTGCCAGATCGGCGAGCTCGAGCTCGCCCGAGGCCGGCAAGTTCGAGTCTTACCAGATCGGCGAGGCTCGAGGCTCGCCCGAGGCCAGCGAGCTCAAGTCTCGCCAAAACGGCAAGCCCAAGTTTCACTAGCCTTCGGTGAGCTCGTCCCTTGCCTGTGGCCGGCCACCAGTGGAGAAGAAGAAAAAAGAAAAATAATATACAAATTATAAAAATTATAAAATTATAAAATTAAAAAAATTGAAAATTTCACTTAAGCTTTGACCCATTAAGTTAAGGGAAAATTTGAATTAAGTGCCCCAAGTGGGGTCAAATTCTCAAAAGATGGCACAAAGTGAACCGAAGTGCCCAATCAATCTCAAATAAGGACCCGAAGTGCCCAAAAAGTCTCAAATAAGGGCCTGGGTCTCCAGCCAGCCAAAATACCTGTCTGCCGGTGAGAATGTTACTATTTCGACATCGGAACAGTAAATTATTTATTTTTTTTCCTTTCTGTTTTTTTTCTTTTCCTTTTCCTTTTCTTTTTTTTTTCTTCTCTTCCTTCGTCGGCCATAGCCGAGGCCGGCAGAGGTTTTCAGCCTCAGGCGAGGCCGCCCTCGTCGGCATTGGGCGAGGGCTACTGTTGCCTGGGCTGGGCGAGGTCGGCCTCGCTAGTTGTCGGTGAGGTCGAGCCTCGCCAGATCTAGCGAGGACTCGGCCTCGCCGGCCGCTGGCGAGGCTTGACCTCGCCCTGGGCGAGGTCAAACTTGCCATTGCAGGCGAGATCGGCCTCACTTGACGTCGGCGAGGTCGAGCCTCGCTAGCGGCCGGCGGGGCCGAGCCCTCGCCAGATCTGGCGAGGCTCGACCTTGCCGGCAACTGGCGAGGTCGACCTCGCCCAGCGCCGGCGAAGGCGGCCCTCGCCCGACGCCGACGAGGGCGGCCTCCCATGAGGTCGGCGATCTTCGCCGGCCCCGACTATGGCCGGCGGAGGAAGAGAAGAAAAAAAAAAAGAAAAGGAAAAGGACAAGAAAAAAATAGAAAAGGAAAAAATAATAAAAAATAAAAATTTTACTGTTCCGGTGCCGAAATAGTAATATTCTTGCCGGCCGGCGGGTATTTTGGCCAGCTGGCGACCCAGGCCCTTATTTGAGACTTTTTGGGCATTTCGGGTCCTTATTTGAGACTGATTGGGTACTTCAGACTCTTATTTGACACTATGTTCACTTTAACCCATTTTTTGAGAATTTGACCTCATTTGGGGCCCTTAATTGAAAATTTCCCTTAAGTTAATAAATAATCGATTAATGATCCATTTAAATATATTTTTAAAATTAAATCTAACCCATTTATAATCCATAATTATTAGATACGGGTTAACATATGGGTTCTTGATCCATTTACTACCTCTAAACGGAGGAAAGGGATGCAAGCTGCCAACGAGCAAGAACTTGACGGGGGAAGAAGAAGCTGACGATGATGGGCATAATCTTTTACTTCCCCAGTCGATAGTGATGGTGGTGGCGGCAACGTCGTTCATCAATGTCGGGGGGACGAGAGCGATCGGTGTGCGGTCTCTGATGCGGGATCAGCATGGACGCCCATGCATGCACACGCGGAGCCGACGTAATTCACTCTCGGTCCCCGCGACTCCGGTGCCAAGGGACGTGCCGCGCCGTGCGGCGGACCTCCCAGCGCGGCGCGTGGTTCCCCCCCGCTCGTGGGGAGCGAGTGGCGACGTCACCGTTTCCTCCCCCGCGCACTTCGATCATTTGGGAGGGCGCAGATCTGAATCTAACCCCCGCTTTTGCCCTGTGTTTTGTCCATATCCTCGCGGAGACAAAGCCCCTCCCCCGCATTAAATAATAATTGCAGTCTCTCTCTCTCTCTCTCTCGGACAGGAGAGAGAGTGTGAAAGAACGAGTGAAAGATGCTTTTTTTCGGGGGATGATGCTGCAGCTCACTGCTGCTGCAGCTCTTCGCGCTGCTTTGGAGCTCTCTTAAAGACTGGGAACCACATCTTTTACTGGCTGAGAACCAAACTCTCTCTCTTTCTCTCTCACAGTCTCTCTCGGTCTCTCTGTCACTCCCACTTCCTTCCTTTCCTTCCTTCTCTTTTCTTGCTTTCAGGAGCATGGATGGGATGATGAGGCTAACAAGGACCTCACTTTTCTCTCCTGTCTATCTTCTGTTCACTACCCCAGTGTAGTGTAATCATCATACACGATTATGTACTGCCGAACTCCAACATCGTTGCCCCCCTCTATCTCTCTCTCCCTCTCTCTCTTTAAATCTAGCCCAAACTCCCTCATAGTCATGATCATCTTCCTCCGCTCTCTCTAGGCGGAGACTTCATCATCATCATCTTCATTGAGCTCTCTCTCTCTCTCTCTCTCTCTCTCTCTCTCTCTGATTATCATTAGCATAGAAAAATGGACTCATACGAACCTACGAGGCTCGTCTTCTCGAGGATCCAGAGCTTGGACCCGGACAGTGCCTCCAAGATCATGGGATACATCCTCCTCCAAGACCAGGGCGACAAAGAAATGGCCAGACTAGCCCTCGCCCCCGACCCCCTCCTCCGCGCCCTCATCCTCAAGGCCAAGTCTCACTTGTCCCTCTCCCTCTCTGGGACCTCATCTTCAACCTCCACGACCCCCTCTTCTCCTTCCTCTGCTGCTCTCAATCTCAACCCCATTTCACGAAGACCCATCACCCACCACCACTCTCTGTCCATCCCCTCTGCGAGAAGCACCCCATCCTACGCCAATGTCGTCAATGGGGTCACTCACAACACCACCCCCAACATCCCCAGCGACCCCGTTGACGATTACCAGCTCCAGGATCACCTCTCCTTCCTAAACGACCCCAAAAGCGACGACCTTTACGACCCAAGACTCGAGTTTGCTCCGAACGGCGACTCTGGCTTGTCGCACAGAAGAAGCTACTCAATACCCGGAATGCGTCTTGGGTCTTATGCTGCTGGCGAAGAACCGGGTCTTTCTGGGTTCGGGTGGAGGCCGTGCCTGTACTTCGCGAGGGGGTTCTGCAAGAACGGCACGAGCTGCAGGTTCCTCCACGGCGACTCGGGGGACTGCACAGACGCCTCGGCAGCGGTCAACGTCGGGTCGCCGGTCAAGTTTAGCGAGCTCGAACAGTTCGGACCCGAACTCGCCGCAAGATCGAAGGCCGCGGTGGTGGCGCAGCAGCAGAGGTTGAAGCTCTTGGCCGGTGCTTCTGCTTCGTCCTTGCCTTACAACAGTTGCGTGGACTTGTTTCTGCAGCAGCAGAACGACACCCAGAGGTGAATTGTGTTGTTTTAGTCGTTACATTTTTGTAATTCGGAACTTTGTTGGAGTTCGATTGATCGGCTTGGACCGTTCGGAATTTAACTCAGAATTAAGAGTATTGATGTGCAGCTTGTTGGGTTTTATGGTTTGTTGACGTGTTTGTGATAGCATTGCGATTTTGGTTTAGATCGACTGCCCCAGAGTTCATGCTGAGGGAGGAGGTGCACAAATTCGGGCACATTCAGTCTGAAAGGAGCGATTTTTCGGGACTAGGATTGGGAGGAGCGAGTAGCCCTGGGTCAAGGCAAATTTACTTGACATTTCCTGCTGATAGCACTTTCAGAGAAGAGGATGTTTCGAATTACTTCAGGTAAATCAATGTTGCCCAAGCCCAATGTTGTTTCAAAGAAATAGGAGTTTGAAAGTTTATGCTGACAAGTTGATTTCTTTTGTGAATTTTTTGTGGGAATTGAAGCAATTATGGACCGGTACAAGATGTGAGAATTCCTTACCAGCAGAAGAGAATGTTTGGATTTGTTACTTTTGTATATGCGGAGACCGTGAAGCTCATACTGGCCAAAGGCAATCCTCACTTTGTTTGTGATTCACGGGTGCTGGTTAAACCTTACAAGGAGAAAGGCAAAATTGCAGATAGGTGGGGGCTATGTTCTTGTTTTCAAATGCTTGCTGGCTCTTCATTGTCTTGCTGAGTTAATTGATTTATGATGTTCGTGTCGTTCGCGAAACTTTTATCAGGAAACAACAACAGTTCATGGATAGGGGTGAATACTCGGCATGCTTGAGTCCAACCGGGTTTGAATCGAGGGAACCTTTTGATCTCCCCTTTTGTATGGCAATAAGTGAAAGCGTGTTCAACCAATTTATGCTTAAATCATTTTCACCTCTCGACATGTTGTAAATTTGCTTTATGTCGCATTGAAGGTTCGAGAATGAGTTACAATGCTCAGGAGATGTTGCTTAGAAGGAAGTTGGAGGAACAAGCCGATCTGCATCAAGCAATTGAGCTTCAAGGGAGAAGACTTGTGAATTTGCAGCTTTTGGACTTGAAGAATCGCTACCGGCAATACCCTCAAAATTTATCAACCAACTCCCCCATTTCCTCACCAGTTCTTCCTCGCTCTCCCAATGTTCAATCACTTAATCTTCCGCCTAATGCCATCAACCAAGAAGTTGCCAGAGGTGGGAACTAATGATTCTTGTTTCTTATGGTCGAATTCAGCTGCATTGATCGTCACTATAGCTAGTTATCCTTAATAGTGATAGTTTTGCTTTTGGCTTTGCTACAGCGGCATTTGTTGATGGTTCGGTGCCGATGAATTCCGAATCCGCAGAGAGCGAAAACCCGGTACTGCACGGTGTGGATGGAGCTTGGGTTGAGAAAGATTCCACTGGCAAGAGAAAAGAGGAGAGCTCTGTTCCTGGAGAGTATGATCACCATGAAAGGTGCGGAAAGTTTTCCCCTTCGATGTATAAAATGATTGCCCTCGATAGAAAATCTCATTTCCAGCTCAGTTTCAGTCAAAGGACCTGTATTCTAATGTTTTGTACATTCTGGGTACTTGTAGACCCATAATTATTGTCTGCTTTTGACATTGTCACTTCTCGCTATGATTACTAGTAAGCATACTCAATAAGGATGCTTTTTTAATAACATGAAAAAATAATCTTGCATTTAGATGCTTTTTTAATAACACGAGAAAAATAATCTATTGAAGATGCAAGTTACTCTATTTAATTGATTAGTAAATGTTTTGAAGATACTCATCAGCAAAAGCTTTATTAATTAAGTATTCTTTTACTCATGTTCTCGGACAGCTTAGAGCACATCCTCCCAGATAACCTCTTTGCCTCTCCCAAGAAATCAAGGTCTGACAATCTCACTGCCTTCAACACTTCTTTTGCTGATGATGAGTGTGATGATAGTATCACAAGTTTGATAACCTCATCTGCTCCAACCAACGAGCCCTTGCTGACTACTTCATCAGCGCTCAATATTGCTGCTCTAAAATCATGTTTGTTTCACGTGCCCAGGTACGCTCAGGCCATGATTTCCAATGATCAATAAGATTAGAGTTTCCTTTTTTTTTTTGGGGGGGGGGGGGGGGGCGGTGGATGGTTGACTTTTGTGTCCTTCCCAGTTTCTCTTCTGGGCATGGAGCAATTGGAATGTAGTTGACCACGTGTTAGCATGGACAGCTATAGAGATATTTCCTTACTTAGGTAGGTGGAAATCATTTCAAACTTTCAATTTGATTGAAGCTGTCACCATATGAGAGAGATCTCTAATTTTTTGCTTAAATGTTTATGTGCAAAGCTACTTTTTTTGGACCCTTTTTTTTGCAGGGATGTTTCAGAAGAATGAGCAGTGAAGAAAAAGATCCTTCTATAGCTGTATAGACCAAGAAAAATTATAGCCTCATCAAAGAAAAAAGGAAGAAAGATTGTCTTGACAAGATCTGAGCAAAGATCACCACCGTCATGGTCATCATCACCAAATACATACTTTAACAATCAATACACACTGCAATACATATATAAAGGACAGATGAACCGATTTATGAAAGTGGGGTCCTTCTCTTTTCTACATGGAAGTGCTCTCTCTCTCTCTCTCTCTCTCTCTCTCTCTCTCTCTCTCTCTCTCTCTAGGTTTGGTCTCTGTGTGTTCTGGGACCACACTGCAATAGCAAACCAGAAGAAACAAAGGCTAGTGACTCCTGAATGTTTTAATATAATATTGTTGTAATTTCCATCATCTTTTTTCTTGTTGCTTTTTAGACAGAGGAAGAGAAAAATGACTGGAGAAAAATGAGACCCTTTTTCTCTCATGTAAGGCTTTAAGTCACAGTTGTATGTACAGAAGCAGAATTTAAATGGAATAGTAGCTGAAATATTTGCCAGTACATTCACTTATAGATGAGAAATGCCACTGTTTTTTTATGAGGGGCTTTGGTGATGGAAAGCTGTGCCCTTTTGGCACTTACTTTTGAGCTTCTCTTTTTTTCTTTACTTATTGTTCTTTGTTGCTACTACTGTACTCCACTAGATGACATGAAAACTGACAAAGAAAAAGTGCTGTGAGGGAAAAAGAAAAATTTGAAAGAACAAAACAATGAAGGGAGGTGTCTGAAGAAAGGGTTGATGTTTTCATGTGATTAAAGGTCGCTTTAGAGGACTCCTTTGTCTCAATTTGCGGTTTCTTTTAGGTGGACATGAAGGGGAAAGGGCCACACAGTCACATGGGTCTCTGACACCAGAGCGAATGATATCCGGGTCTCCCCCACTCACTCCTTTCCCTTTCACCCTTCTTTTGTTTGGCCTCTTTCAATTTAATATTATAATCTGCACTTCATAATTATTATTATTGAAGAAAGTTAATGATTATTGTCAAGAGGTGGTGCTCAATGATTAGTGATTATGGGAGTCTCATGTTCTGTGACATGGACATGAATGGAGGGCAATTGATTTTGCACATCATGAGAAAATTTGAACAGATGAAATCTATGTTTTTTTCACTGGGTAAAGAAATTTGAGTGGAGTTTAATTAGTGCCCCAGGTGATGATTAACAAATTTCCATTAACATAATCCTTTTTGGATTTGTATAATCTGAGTGGGGGCTGTTAGCCCCTGTTTTCTGGCAATACTTTTCACCAAATACTGGTTCTGCATGTCAGCACGCCTTTCTCTCTCTCTCTCTCTCCATACTGCTCAGAGTCACCATTTACAAGAAAATGAAACGATAATTATTATGATAACTCGACATAAAACCATTTATCTTTGTTTTTTAATGTTAGGTTTATCCAGTCTTATTCCCAAAATTCATTTACTTAGTGATTTGTCGTATAATAGATGACTCTTTAAATAAGCGAGTCATATTCCATAACCTATAACAATGTAGTAAACGAATTTTGTAAACCGGATTAAGTGAACTTTAGCATTTCTTACAGTAATAGTGCAATCGTGCGAAAACTCTCTAGGTGCATTTGTTTCGTAAAAAATAAATGATTCTGAAAATAATTTCCCAAAAAACGATTCGATTATATCGTTGGTAAAAAAGAACGAACAAAAAATATTTTCGTCGTCCGCGAAAATATTTAGACATAAGTAGTTGCTAATAATAAAAAGATTTTTCATTGGCTAATTATTTCAAGCCGATATAAACGATTATTCTTAAAACGAAATTTCCAATCATTCAAATTTCGCGAAACAAACTATGCCTTTGTCATTTATTTTCTTATCATGAAATATTTTGGGCTGCTTCCATGGCTTTCGTTGAAAAAATGGACGTAATTGTTCTTATTCTATAAATACAAACATCTCGAAATGTGTTCAATGTTTGACATATATATTTTTTAATTTCATTCCTTTGATTCTTGTCATGGAGCTTGGCAGATTGGAATTAAAAAAAGGCTGTAAAACCAAATTCGGAGATTAAATAAGGAAAAAAAAAGCAGAGAAATTAGAGGTTCGCACGCCTCGCAGTGAACAGTGAAACCTTCATCGAAAGCTTCGTCCTTTATTAAATAATTTTCCGCCCTTTTCAATGCTTCTCATCTCTGAAAATGGAAAGCAGCCACTTTGATTAGTGGAAATAGCATCGGCCCAATTTTTTTTTTAATCTCCTTTTTGTTGCTTTAAAAGATCATATAGTCTTTTAACACTTTACTTATAAAAAATGCATTCAAACTTAATTAAGTTTGCATGCCTTTCAAATTGGACTTCATTATGTACCATTTAAAATGGTTCTCGGGTCTCGTTTTCTTCTTATCGTAATGTCTTTTAAAAAGACAAGCCATTGTGTGTTGGCACGATAATCGGATGCCCTAACCTCTAGCCTTAAAAAGCGAGAAGTCCAAAGTTCAACCTTCCTTGTCGTTGCATAAACTAGGGTAAAGAATCACTTATTGTGATTGTGTTCGAAATGATAGAATCACCACATCCGTAGAATATTAGGTAAAACAAATCACTGAAGGGTAATTTTTTTTTGGGGGGGGGTTGATTGAATGATACTTTATTTGTGTGGTCCGTGACTTTGAATCGCACGAGATTATCATGAGAAAAATGTCCGCGTAGTGTCACGTCAAAATAGTATAAACACAAATTATAGTAGAGAAGAAATAAAAGGAAAAAGGAGAACAAGAATATCGAGGGAATGCTTCTCTCTCTCTTTTCTACCACTACAAAAAAACATGTTTTTTCCGACGAAATTTCCAATGAAAAATTTGAAACAATTCTTTGGAAAACGAATTTCCAACGAAATTTTCAACAAAAAAAATTCGTTGGTAATTTGTCAACGCAAAATTTCAATTTTCGTTGGAAATTTGCAACGAATTTTTTTTCGTTGGAAAATTCGTTGGAAAACTAGTGACTAAATTCGTTGGAAAAATTACGAAAATTTTTTTTTTGGTAGAAAAATCGTGGAAATTTTTTTTCCAAAGAAAAAAAAAATTTTGGTCAAAAAATCGCCCTCGTCGCCGGCGAGCTCGAGCTCGCCCAGAACTCGGCCAGATCTGGGCGAGCTCAAGCCCGCCGGCCATGGCGAGGGGCCGAGCTCACCGGCGATGGCGATGAGGTGGTCGAGAAGCGTGAGGTTGAAGTTGCCGGGGACGGAGTGATGTCGGTGATGCCAATCTGGATGAGGCGGCGGCCCATGGTGGCGTCGAGGGCGCCGACCGCCGTGGGGGCCTGGCCCTAGATGGCCGCGGCGGCGCCTTTGGGGAGGGAGCCGACGTTGCCCGAGGGGGGCTTGCAGGAGTTGAGGGCCCCGATCTTGGTGTTCATGGCGCCGGAGCCGAAGCCGGAGCCGGAGGAGGAGGGGAGGCGGCGAGGGTGGAGGCGGAGGGAGAAGGTGAAGGCGAAGGTGAAGCGAGGGATTGCAATGGAGGTTGTTCGCGGAGAGAGAAAGAGAAAGAGAATGTGGAAATTGAGAGTTACGGGAATAATGAGTGCGAAAATGTTGAATAAGGAAGGAGTAGGGTTTTCGTTGCAAAATTCGTGGGAAACACTAAAATAATTGCACAGAAAATTGAAATTCGTTGGAAATTTTCAACGAATTTTCCCACGAATATAAAAAATGTCGAACAATACCGGGTTTATTTGAATTCGTCGCAAAATTCGTTGGAAATTTCCAACGAAAAAAAATTTGTTGGAAATTTCCAACGAATTTTCCAACGAAAATTGTACACACTGAAATAATTGCTCGGAAAATTGAAATTCGTTGGAAATTTCCAACGAATATAAAAAATGCCGAACAATACCAGGTTTTTTTGAATTCGTTGAAAAATTTGTTGGAAATTTCCAACGAAAAAAAATTCGTTGGAAATTTCCAATGAATTTTCCAACGAAAATTGTACACACTGAAATAATTGCCCGGAAAATTGAAATTCGTGGGAAAATTCGTTAGAAATTTCCAACGAATTTTCCCACGAATATAAAAAATGCCGAACAATACCGGGTTTTTTTGAATTTTTCGTTGGAAATTTCCAACGAATTTTGCGACGAAAAATTTTTCGTTGGAAATTTTATTTTTCGTTGGAAAATTTATCGCAAATTTGCGACGAAAAAATTTTCATCGCAGATTTTCGTGGCAAAAATCCAGTTTTTTTGTAGTGTACCACTGTTTAGTGGGTGCAAAATATGAACCTAGCAATGAGCATGTGGCTACGTAATAGTCGGGCATGCTTGAGCATGATCGATGAAGGTTTTATTTTTATAGGGTGTTTCGTGAATCGGTACACGTGCCCGGATAGAGAAGTTTGGTTGCCAACATTCTAGTCGATCCAATTTTTCTACGGTCGTCTAAACTTATCACGCGACGGTGATGTGTGTTTCTAATCGCGTGTGGCCATCTTCTCGTTCACACGGGCCATTGAATTTCATGCATCTCGAAAAGGTGAAAGATCATTCAATTCAACGAGTAAATTAGGTGCATGAGAGCACGTTGAGGGAGACTAAGATGATATGCATGTGTGTGTACATGTGGAGTGGAGTGTGGACTCCACTTATGCTCTAAAAGCGTGCGAATTTGATGGAGACGATTAGCCTATGTTTAGAAGCCTTTAGACAATGACTTCTCTGACGTGGTGCAAAATTGTTTCTCTACAAGTTGTTGGGCAGCTTGTGAACTAGCTAGGTTGGACCACACCATTAAAGCTTTGCCAACATGACCAATGCTCGGTTTACTAAGATTTCGAAATTAGTAAATTAGACGATGAGACTGGATTATTGCTCGGAATTGAGTGAAACCCATATATTATAAATGCTAAGTCGCGGTATGCCCACAAATCTAGTATATTGATTGTGTAGGCCAATCTTCACATTTTACCCTTTTTTTCTCCTTCAAGCCAGTTGAATCCTATTTGGGCACATCTGACCATCCCTGCATACATCATTTCGTAATGATCTTATTCCATCAATTAACTGTCATCATCAAACGCTAAAGTGGATATGCGACATTATGGACATTGTATTGGAGACCAAACATAACTCTTCGATTGAAATGATCAAAATGTTGTGGGAGGGAACTCATAAAAATTGATATGATAAAGTCCAAACTATTAATTCAATGTAACATAGAAAAGTGAAAGATATGGCGATTATAGGCAACATTGCCCTATTTCACACCAACGCTCACCGCTTTTAGGAGGTGAAATGAGAAAGGTTAGGCCCAAAATTCACTTCTCAGCCCAAGTCCCGTTTGCACTCCAACTCCTGCTTGCTTCTTTTTTTTTTTTTTTCTATTTTTCATTTTATTTGCACTCCAACTCCTGCTTGCTTCCTTTTTATTTTTCATTTTTATTTTGGATTAATATCGTGAAAAACTCCAAGCTGTTACATCTGTGACAAATCTAGCCCGAATTAATTTTTTGACCATCAAAAATCCCGTACTGGTATATTAGTGACAAATTTACTCTCCGTTAATTTCCGTTAAATTTTACCGTCAAATTGCTGAGTTGGATGACACGCGATAGTTGACGGATGTACTAATTATCCTCCATTTGTCACAAGCTTATCGGTTTGTGGTTTATCGCGGTATTAATCTAATTAACTGAAATTAACGAAAGATAAATTGGTCACAAATGGACCAATTTGGGGTTTTTTGTGACAAAAACATAAGTTTTTGGTAAATTTATCACGTGCGTACCAATAAAATTAGTTTGGAATAAAATTGTCATGGGTGTACCAATTTGAGGTTTTTCGCGATATTTACCTTTTTATTTTTTTCCTTTTTTCTAAAGACTTTGGTAAGATATCATGAGTAAAATCAGTTAGGGCACAAGTAAAAAAACTCGGTGTTATATGTAAAGCCTATGATGGATCTTATTGTTTTCGTTGGGGCGTGTTTGTTTCACAGAAAACTTAAGATCTGGGAAAGGTTTTCCGAAAAATGATCTCCTGTATCGCTTACAAAAATGAATGAATGTAAGATATTTTCATCATCCACAAAAATAGTTAGGCTTAAATTATTATCGATTGACTAATTTTTTCAAGAAATATAATCATTCATTTCAAAATTTTGAATTTTCTGTGAAATAAACCCCCAGGGTCTACCTCCCGGGGGTTCCCTGGGTTACAAAAAAAAAAAAAAACTCTTAATATAGCCAGGAAGAAATAAGGCCTTGCACGGGCGCGCAAAATTTCAACTCGAAATATTTTAAAAGTATTATATATATGTTGGTAGCTAAAAGGTGATGTGTAAAGTTAGGGTCCGATCTGACCCAAAAAACAAAAATAAGGATCCGATGATTCAAAAGAGGGAGGACACAATTCTCAACCAACATTTGAGATTTGACTACTCCTCCCTAGATTCATTGGAGGAAACAGAAAAATAGAAAACAAAAAAAAAATGAAAAAAAGGAAATAATAAATTACTGCATCGAATGCGGAAAAAATCAAGGAATAAGTCAAAAACAGAATCACACGTTCAACAGCGTTAGTTGTTTTTTGCTGCTGTTGAATCTGACACTAGGTTTGCTGTACGGTGCATGATATTTGTGCTCTCCTCTTCTCCGTCCAATTCAAAGCCTCTTTTTTTTTTACTGCCCATAATAAATAAATGGTTTTCATAATTTTTTAAATTTTTTTCCTAGTCCAACTTTTTTATTTGATCTTTGATTCTTTTTTTCTTTTCGTAATTTATGTAAACATAAAACTCTATTTTGCTAGGAAAGTGAAAGTACTACTTGTGTTGATTCAAGATAAGCTATATGTCGGTTTGCCACTTTCTTTCTATTGCTGATTAATGTTGTAAGTAGGGGAGTGCAAAATGGATTGACCGGATCAGGAACCGTTCGAACCAGCCGGTTTGATTCGATTCCCGGGAGTGTCAATTCGGTTCCCAAAAGTAAAATCGGCGTTCGGGAGGTTCAGTTCTTGGTTCCAAGGGAGAATTGGATCGGATCGGATCAGACTGATTATATATATATTCAAAAAAATTAATAAAATATGAACTAAACTCACGTATATCGCTTTCTCCTTAATGTCGCACCACAATGACTTTTCATTCATCATCGCTTCCGTCAATATATTGAGATTTGTCACTTTCTCTCGTTATGATGAGAAAAAAAAATAAGAAAGTGACCGGTTCCATCGATCCGGTCCGGTTCCCGGTTCCACATTGGAATTGGACCGAACCGGAAACCAATCACTCTTAGTCGTGAGATACTTTCAAAAATACCATGATGTTCTCGAAGGATGAAAATCGACGATTTTTTTAATGATATAATAGAGCCGGATGAGATCTTTCGTAATCTTTCAAAGGGTAAGTTCTTGATTAATGTACGGGAGAACTTATTTTGTTAGGAGCTCTATGTAAAGTTTTAGAAATTTGATACGATATCGGATCTTATTGATTTTGATTCCCAATTTGAAGATGTCCTCGTGGATTGGGGAGCAATGTCCCAATTAGGCGAGTTCGTTTCGTATATTTTCCATATTTTTTTCATGCATTTTTAATGTCATACCGCAAGTAGCCTTGAGCCACACTTAAGAATCAATAACAGGCGGACACCTTGCTTAATAAAACGAATTCCGTAAATCGGACTCGATAAGTCTTGCGATTTCTTTTTCTCCAAATAGCCACGTAAATCATCTAGCGTGTGTCCGTTACTTGCCATTGGCCAATCCATTGATTTGCCAGAGCTTGCTGGTCTCGTGACAAATAAAGAGCGTCCCACGACTACAACGACGACGACAATGAGGGGGCGGGATCTGGGGGATGCACCCTCCTACGCCAACTCGCCACGTACTCGACCATTTCATGCGGCCGTTTCGTGTTTTGCCGTACTTTGTCGCGAGCTTACGATCGAGCTCGAAAAAAAAGTGCATTCGAATGACGTGCGGGGCATTGGCCACCTTTCTCACTTAGAAAGGGCGAGATGGAGAGTTCAGTTTCCCATATTCTCGGGAGGGCCGGGAGGTCGGGACGCGTGAGTGAGAGAGCACCTTTCAAAACTCGCGCAGCACACATCGATTTATACCATAGAAACAGGATAGATCCATACAAAAAAGAAAAAGAACGATGTGCGCGATCTTTCCAGATTGCATATTCCCTAAAAACAAAGGTGTGGTGGGGTGGGGGACACACTTCGGTAGATAAAAAGGGAGATTTCGGAAAAGAGATTTTTCGATCGATGTTACCGTTACACTATTCCCGTGGCCGAGGAAGCCAGCCGTGATACTCGCAAATATTTTCGATCCAATCGGCGACGTAAAATCAGCTTTTCCAGGACGAGCACGCCCCCATTCAATCCCTAAAGATCGCTTTCTTCTGTTTTTCACTATTTACGGGATCGAAACGGTGACGTCACTACCCCCCTCCTTCCCTGGGTGAAAAAAAAAACACAGAGAAGGGGGTAAAAACCAGGTTCCGCGCAAAAAAAAAAAAAACAAAAGAAGAAAGAAGGAGAAGAAAAGAAGACTGGCCCGTCACGTGCGGGGAGGGCGCACGTACAGAGGGCGTGCGGTTAACCTGGGGAGGGAGCGCGCGGCCGGGTGTTGTGGGGGCCGGGGGGGGGTGGACGAAATTACGGTCTCGCCCCTGGGAAGGGCCCCGAATTACGGGCCCCCGGCACCCGGCCCCGCGCCGGGTCAAAACAAAAAAACAGGGGGTGGGGGGGGGAGGGGAACGGAGCCCCAGAAGAAAAACGATGGAGGAAAGCAGTGAAAAAAAAGACGAGGGATTTTGGTCCTTGCTTGCTCCTCTCCAAGCCCGCTTTTTACACTTCAAACCCTACTCTCTCTCCCCATCTCCGTCTCTACATCTCTCCCTCTGTCTGTGCAGCAAAATGACACCGAAGGATACTGCAGCGGCACCCTGACCCTCTCCCTCCCTCCCTCCCTCTTCTCTCCCTCCCCCCCTCTCTCTCTCTATCTCTAACCCTTCCTAGAGAGAGAAAGACCCAGCAGGAAGTACAAGCAGGAGCAGGAAGGAGGAGGAAGGAGGAGAAGGAAGGCAGGGGGGGTGAGACATGGACGCGAACGAGGCGACGTCCATAGTGCTGTCCAAAATCAGGGGCATAGACCCGGAGAACGCGTCCAAGATCATGGGTTACCTCCTCATCCAGGACCTGACCGAGAAGGATTTGATACGCCTGGCGTTCGGCCCGGAGACCCTCCTGCACAGCCTCATTCTCAAGGCCAAGACCCAGATGGGACTTTCGTCGAGCGCCTTGCCCGCGCCTTCCGCCAACCCTCCCCACCACCCCTCCCTCGCCCCCGCCCCCGCCATTTCCATCCCCGCCAGCCACGGCACCGCCAGCGCCCACGGGCTGCCTCAGTCCTCCCCCAGGATCACCCCCCGTGGGGACTACGAGGTCGGGAAGGGGCCCTTCTCTGGGTTCGCCGGCAGCGTCGCGAGGCAGAACGCCAGCCCTTCGCTTCCTTTTGAGAGCGCTCGTCCTGGGTCGTATTTCGCTTCCTTGAACGGTAGCAGCAGCGGCGGCGGCGTGAACGCTGGCGGTGCGAGCGATTTCATGGACGATAACAATCAACTCGGCGATTACTTTGCGTTCCTCAACGATTCGTCCAAGTCCGGCGATGCTTTCGAGATGGGGTACAATGCGGATACGCATTTGCACAGGAGGAGTTACTCCGAGAGCGACGTGGGCTTCGGCTGCGGCGGCGAGGACGCGTGCTTCGGGGCCGGGTATAGGCCGTGCCTGTACTTCGCGAGAGGCTTCTGCAAAAACGGGAGCAACTGCAAGTTCCTCCACGGCGACGATTTCGAAGGTTCCGTGAACTTCGTCGGTTCGCCGAGTAATTTTGACGCCGAGGAGATGATGAGGCTCAAAGTCGCTCACCAGCAGAGGTTAGCCGCTGCTTCGCAGTTTTTACCTGGAATTTCCCCAACATCACATGGCAAGTACATGGCTTTGCTTATGCAGCAGCACAATGAAACCCAGAGGTAGATTCAAATGCCTTTCTTTTTTCGCATCTCGAGTTTTGCTCGTCTTTTTACTGTCAAAGGCTGTACCTTGGATCGTCTTTTCCGACGGTGAAAATGCCGGGTTCTTGTTTTTGATTCGCTGCTGTGTATGATTTTTCTTGCATTTTAGGATGGGGATACCGGGGGTGGCGATGGGAGATGAATTTTATAAGTACGGGCGATACCAACTGGAGAGGAACGAGTATTTAGCTATGGGGTTGGCGGAGAAGGCGAACTCGGCTTCGAGACAAATTTATCTAACGTTCCCTGCAGACAGCACTTTTAAGGACGAAGATGTTTCCGATTATTTTAGGTAATGCAGCTTGAGATTCTATAGGAAAGATGATTTTCCTACTTGTCTGTTGCTATTTTTTCATTGATCTAGTGCGATAGAATCTTTTAATTATTTTAAAATATCTCACCAGGGTTGTAATCAAGCAATCTGCAGCGAACTGAGCATGAAAGTTCTGGCTCATTTTTCTCAAACTGTTTCTTTTTTTTTTGTTTTATGTTTTATTTTGGCAGAGCATGCTAGTTTCTTTCATATTGGGCTTATCGCTTTCGTTATACTACTTGATCGAGCGATCCTCTTCTGTTCTAGGACTTGAACTAGCAAAGCCGTTATTTGTACAGATTTTTTTTTTTTGGTCGGAGTATGGTTTTGATGTGTTCTGTACTTAAGTAGTGCTGATTGATGATGCTCTTTACATTTACGTCTAGGATGAGTCTGTTCTTGTACATTGAATATTTGTTTGAATGAACTAAATGATTGATCCTATTATTTCTACTGGTATTTTGGCCAATGATCCCTTTCTAGCAGTGTTGTGCAGCGCTGGCTTTCAATTCTATTTAGACTGCATCTCTGATGTCAGCAGGAAAACGCTCCTGCTTTTAATTTTTTTTCTTTTGTGACGTGAAAATTATGATGTTATTTCCATATGGATCTCATTTCATAATATGAAGTTGCAAATGCATCACCTCAATAGAAAAATATGTCAATTTGTAGATCCCTATATAAATGTCAGCAGTGTTCTGCTTGTTTTGGTCTTATACTTAACTAGGTCACTACCTTTTGACTGCAATAGCAATCTATCTTCCTTTTTATGGTTTGTTAAAAGAAGTCTGATAAGGCTGTTCCATCAAATTTCGTTGCATTTAAGCCCTTACAGCAGAATTTTTTTTTGTGGATTAAGTAAGCTATAGGATTTTTTAGCAGTTGGATGTTGAGTAAATCGATGTTTGAGTTTTAGAAAATTGAATGCAGATTGAGTACTTGAAGTACATGGTCTCGCTTTTTGTGCTGCTAAGACCAGGGTTTTAAAGAGCGGCACTGCAGTGGGGACTTTTTGCCTCTTGGGAAGATGTTGGGTTTTCTGCTCTTTTCACGGTCATTTCAACATTCCGCCTTTGCTTGATTGTATTTGACTGAATGTAGCCATATGCATGGCCAGCAAAATGCTGTGATAATCTCAGAGAAGGTTTCCATCTGTATGCCATAGAGTTTTTGTCTGTTCTCTTGTATGTGATATTTTATGATCTTTCTAATCAAAGTAATTTGGAGGAAAGATTTGTACCCGGTTGCTGATAGGAAATAAAATGGTCGTGGCCTGGCGTCGATCAAGTCTTATAGTAATTTGAGCTTTCCTAAGAAAGTGCTGCTAAAGTTAAATTACTGCTTTTCTACACTTGCTTTCTTCTCTGGTCACATTTGAATCTCCATGCATTAATGGTGTTATTTCTGATTCTTCTGGAAGCAATTACGGACCAGTTCAAGATGTCAGGATTCCTTATCAACAGAAGCGAATGTTTGGATTTGTGACATTCGTCTACCCAGAGACTGTAAAGCTCATACTGACGAAGGGGAACCCTCATTTCATATGTAATTCACGTGTACTGGTCAAGCCCTACAAGGAGAAGGGAAAAATTCCAGAAAAGTATGGGTTCTATTTCCTTTTTTTTTTTGTGGCTGCATAACCAGTCTTTTGTAGTTTAATTCTGTGTTGATGCTCTATCTGTTAATATCAGGAGGCAACAACATCAACAACAGCTATTCGAGAGAGGGGAGTTCTCGCCTTGTTCAAGTCATTCGCTGCTTGACTCAGGAGAGTCATATGACCATCTTGGTGAGAGAACAAGTGCACATTTCAGAGTAAATTCGTCTGAAATGATGTCCTTTACTCTTTACTTTTATCATTTGGCCTTTTTTCTCAGTAAAACTTTTGACTAATTTAATTTTATTGGATTCTGTGCCTGTTTACATTGCCTTACTCCAGCAAGGTCAAGAGTATTCCATAATCCACAAGAGATGGTGATTAGGCGGAAACTAGAAGAGCAGGCTAATTTGCAGCAAGCAATTGAACTTCAAAGTAGAAGGTTAATGAATCTGCAACTCCCAGACTTGAAAGATGATGGAATATACCATCACCTGCGTAGCTTTTCTGTTGGCTCTCCTGTTTCTCCGCCTATTCATCCTCATACTCAGATTAACCATAAAGTCGTTATGCCATCTGATGCCACTAACCATGTAAATGCTGAAGGTTAGGTCATGATAAACATTTTTTTCTGGTAATGACTAAAATTCAATTGAGCAGCTGTGATCCCTTTTTTGGCTCATCGGCCTATTGTCATTGCAGACTGCCGGAACAGCCCAGCTGCCACCGTCTCTGTGATTGCTGCAACTGGTGAGCAGCAGCTTCATCATTATGACGTCAATGCTGCGTGCGCTCAGGATGTTGGCAGTGGTGAAGGCAAAAGTGAGAGATCCAAACTCACACGCGGTGATAGTCAGGGAAGGTATGGATCTAGATTTGAAGAAAATTGATCATGACTAAATATTCTAGGATTTTAACCTTGCATTTTGCCTAAGCAGGATATGTTGGACCTCATGGAGCCCCACCATAGTTAGAACTTGGAGTAAAACGCAATGCCGTCCTTTATTTTTGGGGGCAAGAGAAAAGAAAGCCTCATTCAGAAAACGAGACAATATTATGTTCAACTGTTTTGAGTGTTTGCATAGATTTTTGTATTAAGTCCAGATAGATATTATCTCATTATTTGAAAACAAAATAGTTAGAATGACGTTTTTGTTAAAACTTTTGGCAGTTCATACGAAGTGTTTAAGAAGTTGGAGTAGGCTTTATAAAATCTGGATAAACCACTAGGAAATAAAGTGTGCCGTGTTGTACTCGTAATGCTTGCCAGAGTCTTGTGGCTTCAGGGTTCCTATACTATTGCATCATGGGGAAAGTGTTGACTCCAGATTCTTTTTTATTTATCTTCTTGTGTGATCGCAGCTTAGAGAATATACTTCCCGACTCGCCCTTTGCTTCACCAACAAAATTTTCCAGTGCTCATCTTTCGGACTTCTCTAAATTGGCTGATGCAACTGATTTTACTGAGAGCTCTGGGATCCCTGACAATAATGTTTCACTGACCTTGAGTTCTTCTGGTGACGGGTCTTCTCACTAAATGATTGGCCTAGCTAAGGTGTTGTCTCCTTCACAATTTAAGTGGCCTCCCTTATAATCTCTCCTTCCCTCTCTTCTATATAAATTGTCATCTATTGAAGCTAAATGTATAGCGTAATACTGTGATTCCAGGTTTTTTATTTCCCTTTCCCTAAGCATTTGATCCATTAACATGTAAATAATGAAGATGGCCGTGGTCGGCAGGATTTGTTGTCTAGAGGTAAGAGACACTATCTCTTCCATTCTTCTTTTTGGTTTAGATCTAAAATTTGCAAACCTTATCTACTGCTGCTTTCTTATGCTATACCTTTTGCATGTAATGCAGAGTAGAAGCAAATAGGAGGGAGACATATCTGCTAGATGTATAGCCCAAGCTTACCTGCACCTTAGATTAGATCCTCTGGAGATGATTTTGGTGAGACTCGGCGCCGTTATCATCAATACATACCGCTAACAGCACAATACATACTACTACTACATCTACGATACCTTAAGGGGACAGGTGATTCGATAGTAATGTGTAGGTTCTCCCTATTTTCTTCTATGTAACCTCTGTGCAGGTGGGTGCAGGACCACACAGAACAGACAACTTCATAGAACAGGCAGACAGTTGTAACTTTGGATTACCTTTAATTTATACATAGCTTCTGTTTCAAAAATTTTCTTTTGTTGTACGTCGGTTTTATGCTAGTCTTGAAGATTAGTAGATAAAATGCTAAAACAGTCGATGGCAAATTCTTTAAAAAGCACATGGGCACTGAGCCAGAGCGGGGAGGGCTCGACTTAGAAGGGTAGAAGTATATCAAAAAAATTGGTTTTGTTCATCACTGATCTCATCTTTCTTTCGCATGTTTTTATGTTAAACATTGAACATTGGAAGAACAAAGGGTATAGGGGTGAATATACCAGTTGTTTTCATGTCTCTGCTAGGTCTGCTTTTAGTGTGGGGTTTCTCTCTTTAGTTTCGTTTTATTTCATGATTTCATATGATTCATAGGCCCACATACTGGGAAAGTGCTGACTGGTCACGTGGGTGGCTGACATTTTGCAAATGGCATCAAAAGGAGTTTTTACCCCTTTCACTTTCAGTTAGATGAATGATTTTTTTGTTCTCTCTTTCTTGGGTTTTTTCGTTCTTGCTGGTGGGACTGCATTGCAGTTTCTTCTTGGTTTCCGTGTTACCCTTCCTTTGAATGAAAGCTCGGAAGTCATGGAACTGCTCAGTGAGGTCTTCTTCGTCCTTATTGTTTGATCGATTGTGGACATCAAGTTTTATTATGATCAATCAAGGACTTACAGTTTCAAGGAAGCCCTACTCGAGTCTTGAGCAAGCCATCGATGGAATTCAAGTGTCGTAAATCCGACGTGGCTCCCACACGGAAAAATCGGTCCTTTGACGACCGAATTCCATCGATGTTGAGCTAGACCCGATTGGGTTTCTTTTAAAACTTAGAAGTGTTTCAATCGACCAATTGCCGAAATCTTTTTGAGTGAATGTGCAAAGACAAGGAACAAGCCAGTTACTGAACAGCATGGCTCTCTTCACACTTGTTGACTGACAGATAGATACCTCGAGGTGGAGGAGGAGGTAGCTCTGTTTTCTATTTTATTTTCTATTTTTTCAAAATTTAATTTCCATTACGTTCTAGCCCACCCTACTGCCCTTTCCCTTTCTTGAAGTGAGAGCACTTGAAAATGAAAGTGATGGGGGTTCACGACTTTCGGTTCATATCTGCTTGTCTCTCCCCCGTATTCCACGGACATATATGTAATTTTGATTGTCATTGTGTAGGGCTAAGTGGATGATTCTCTTTGACAACAACACTCGCTTTCGCTTTTTTGGCCTTCAGCCTTTGGGGCCTTTTTAGAGAAAGTGGAGCTCTTTAGGATCTTCACTGGACATAATAAGCTTTTTCTGGCACCATCATATATCTATTCTGTCCAAGTTGGGCTCTTTTCTTTTCTCCTTTTTTCTTTTTCGGTCACCGGCAGCATCTTCTCCAATTGGAAAAATCACGAGGGTGTGTACGAAATGGCTATACTTGGGGGGAATTTTTATTTTTTTATTTTTCGTGGAGATATGAAGTCCCCGATCTCTTGAAACGACGGCGGAGGGCTGGGAATTTCAAAGTTTTGGAGGATGAGAGACCGACCGAAATCTTTTATTAATACGCGAGTGCATAGACTGCGTGACTGAATGTAATAATTATTGACGGTTCGTGCTTTTGATGACTTGGATGTGCTTGAGCTCCGTCGCTTTCGCGCGTTTGATGACTCGGATGCGCTCGAGCTATGTTGCTTACACTCGAAAACTTCGAATTATGTTTACGGAATGACTTGAACTCATGCAAATTGTGAGCTTTATCTCTCTCCGCCCATTGTCATATGAAAAGGCGGGCTTCTTTCTTAGCTGGGAAATCTTAGTGTAGTGCAAACTGATATAATAATTGTAAAAATCTCCGTGCCTTTTTATTTTATCCTATTCACTTTCGCGAGACATGCGCAAATTGACAAAGTGCCAAATTGCAATGCTCGTGTTGTAGTGGACAAGATACGTCGGATGGTGACCGCAAGTTCCAATTAGATAGCTCCATGAAGGGAGCAAAATGACAGATGATCGACTAATCAAAACATTTTTCTTCTTGCTTAAAATTTTCTTTTTTTTCCTTGACGGACTTCAATCTGAGTTACTTACTCTTGAATATTCAGTAAATTACTAACTACAATAAAGAGAAATTTGGGGAAATTCTTTGTCGAATTTCATGTTTTCCCCGGAATAGTTAACAGCGCTAGATGCAGATGCTTATCAAGCTTGTTGAGATCTCTTTGGGGACGCACGGCATCAGACCAATGATTGCAAACTTACAAAGGGTCATGGAGTTTTTTTTAGACCAAATTGTCGTTTTGAGGTTGATGAGTCGATGACTGATTGGCCTACTCTTGGAAAGCTGCTTCCTTTTAAGGAGGACACAATCGGGCATGGGCCAAATCGTTAAATTCGACAAAAAGTAATGGTCCAAGTAAAATCCAAGACATGGGCTTAAAGATCCATCCAAAATGGATGATGTGATGCCGTTTTAGGCCTTCAATCAATCTCTTTCCCTTCTTTGTTTTGCATGGATATCTCTGTTTGGTGAAAACAAGAAACAGCAACGAGTGTCTGTTTTCTTCTGATTCCAGACGGGCGAAGTAAGGACGTGGGGAAGATGGAAAAAAGACGTCACATCTATGGTAAATCAGAATCTACGGAGAAGATTTTGTTTCCATCTGAGGAAGATGCTCTTGTTCATCCATGTCTCTTCTCAGATTTGGTGATTGGTTCATCACTTCACATTTCAGTGACAAATAGTTTTTTGGATTATATATAAAGTCCTGTTCATGATCTATTTGGCACAGCCACACCCTGTGAAGAATTGGGGACACCAAAAGAGAGCAGGTGAAAGAATTTTGGGCTAGATAAAACTCACTATGATGTACATGCATGGTTTGATAAAATTCTTGGATGTTTCATAAGCTCGATGGCTCTTTTGTCCCCCCCTTTTTTTTTGGTCGGACTTTTGTCCCCTTAAAAAGATGCCTTTCTTTGTTTTGTTAACATGCAGAAACTTGCTGGTGGGATGGAGGATGGAAGTGGGAGTTCACATGCTTTGCCAGGTGACTAAGTTGGCAAATATGTCTTTCTTTTGCTAGTTTTAGCACAATGACATTGTTCAGGATGATGGGTTGGATTCGGCTTGATGGTTAAACTCACAATGCGATTGAAAAAAAATTGAAATTTTGCAGGGGGAAAGGAGTCAGAGCTACAGAAGTTGCAGAGACAGCATGGAGAGAAAATGGTGAGGATTCAAGAGCTGAAGAGGGAAATCGAGGCGGTGAAGCTTCGCCTGGAGCAGAGGAAGAGCGAAGTCCCGAATGAGAAGGTTGAAGCCCTCAAGGCCTTGAGTGACGAGTATGAGAAGCTGAGGGAAGAATACACCACCCTCGTTGCTGAAAGAAAAAGCAGTGGGAAACTGAACTAAATTCTCAGATTTGTTCCTGTTTCTAAGTCTATATAGTCTGCAGAATCCATCATTTTTCAGTCTCTTGCAAAGCTCTTGTAGTTCATACCTGGATCAATATCCAGGAGCTGGTTCTGTTTTTCTCCAATATAATGCTAATCTAGATTTAGTCATGTATAATGAAATTTGAAGTTCATACATGGGCATCGGATAAGAAATGGTACATATCGTTCTTCGTCTTGAAAAGTATATGAAATCACGTGATTAGGACCTGATATAGAGGTGGTATTTTAAAAATCGAAACTTTACATGTTCTTCTTATCCATCTACTACCTAAAAGGCAAATACATATTTCGTAGATCTGATCATGGGCTTGACTGCCCGAAAGCTCATCAAAGCCCTGCCCGAGCCATAAGGTCCCGAAGATGTCTTTAGGCGGGCATGGCCAAAAATTTAGGGCCGATCTTATAGCCCGACTAGACTCGGGCCAACCCAATAATCACCCCTAATCCTTAATTATTTAAAATGATTGTCATGGCAAAATGCTCGTGTTCTAGAAAGAACTGTCATGCTTAGTTAGCACTGCTCTTGCTAATCGTCTAGTTTAATGAGCAAAGATGACAATTGACAATTTCAAAAGATGGACGAAATGTCTCCAATCTAACAAAAGAAACTCTCTCCTCCTTAGTATTTTGAATTCTTTGAGACCCCCTTTCTCTAAATACACGGCAAAATCTTCTCTTTTTCTTTTTTTTTTATTGTTTCTTTTTTTGCACACGCGTGCTGCTTGCTCTTCTTTCTAGTTGTCTAGAAAAACAATCCATGATTAACTGTGAATACTATAGCTACATGTACGAATTGGATGCGGTAATATGGTTTTTTCTTTTCTAATTTGTAAACGAAATTTACATATAGCCGAAAATGCACATTTAAAAGATTGATATAGAAAAAGTCAAACACCGGAGTATCATATACAAGTTCAAAACCGTATATTTTTACTAAATGAATAATGCGCAATTTTTCCGCCTCTTTATAAAATAAACTAAATCTAGCGGTGAATTTCAATTTCATTTTGGAACATCTCTCAAAAGATTTCAAGAAAATCCATGCACGATACTAATGTAAAAATGACTTTATTTAAGCAACGAAAACAATTTAAAATTCTTGACATAATTATCATATAATT
The DNA here is from genome assembly GCA_031216405.1 of Syzygium malaccense. Lineage (NCBI taxonomy): Eukaryota > Viridiplantae > Streptophyta > Magnoliopsida > Myrtales > Myrtaceae > Syzygium > Syzygium malaccense. The sequence continues at coordinate 7,140,719 of CM062262.1, forward strand.
CGATAAATTTCTCTACGCACCAAAATGAGATGAAAAAGTCAATTGTCCTTTTTCTTTTCCCCCCCACCTTGTTTCATTACATGTTTTGAGCTGTTCTCGAAGCTGACTTTGGCCCAATTTTTTTATCAAATGAGATTATTCATTTCTGCTTCGTGCTCGTATCATCCGGGCATTATTGTCCCAACAATGATTTGAAATCGAGTTGAGTTTTCGATGGGAAACCGACAAAAGAGATTATGACTACACGTTGGGCCATTCTTGTCTTGCAATGACCAAAACTTGCCATTTGAATCACTCAATAATTCATACATGACCTTAACCCCAAGCTGCACGCATCCCCCCAATAATTTCCCTTTTGTGTTATTTTATTTTGAACTAGACTGTATCCCAAAACTCGACCACATGATAAGTATGCTCGCCGAAAAATAATTTGGCTCGATCGTGAACCATAATGTCAAAGTGATAATTTAAAAGAGTTTGCATAGCTATTCATTTTATCGATAAATTAGATCTTTCTCCGTCGTACGATAATTATAATTCATTTTCTAAAATAGTTCTTTTGGCCAACCCATTTCCTAAATCAAGTTAAATCTCACTTCGAGTACTTTTTTTCGCCTGTATATAAAAATAAACTTAAAAAAAATCTCACGAAAAGGAATATCGCAAATGGGGAATATATAAAACGAAAGAAAATAAAAAAAATTCTCTCTCTCTCTCGGCAAAATTTGGTTCTATCGTGAATCATAATCCTTTAAAGCGATAATTTAAAAAGGGTTTGCATAGCTAATTATTTTCTCGTACAATCTTACGATAAATTACATATTTTCCCGAAGTACAATAATTAGAATTCGTTTTCTAAAATAGTTCTTTCGGCCAGCCCATTTCCTAAATTAAGCCAAATCTCACTTCAAGTATTTTTCTTTTTGCCTGTATAGACCAAAAAAAGTTTTAAAAAAAAAGGAATATCGCAAATTGGTAATATATAAAACAAAGAAAATAAAAATAAGCATTGAAAACAAAAAAATAATTATTATTTCTCTCTCTTTCTCCCTCATCATCAACCGAACCGAAAACGAAGAAAAAGAAACGCCATCATCTCCGCTTCGCTCGTTCGCTCGCTCATCATCACCCCTTTCTCTCTCGCCGATCCGCCTCCCTCTCGCCCCTTCCCCCTCGCCATTGGATCGCCTCCTCCGCCGCCCCCCGCCGCCCCACGCCGCGACCACCCTGGCCGATGGCCCCGACCGCGACGCCGCGTCGCCGGCGTGGCTGACTCGCCGGCGGAGCCCCGACGCCCTCCGGAGGATCCCTAGCGCTAGCGGTTCGGTTCCCTGCGACTTTCCTCTTTTTTCGGGCCTGTAGATATCGAAAACGAACATGAACTCGTCGAAGCTGGAGGACGGCGGCGGTTCTGGATATCCGAGCTCGGCCGACATCGGCTCCAATTTCTACTTCAGCGCGCCTTCGGCTTCAGGATCGGGGTTGGTCTTCGCCAAGGCGAGAATCTCCAAGAGGAGAAGTATTAATCGCCTGAACTTGAACCAGGAGAGCAGGGCTGATCCCGGAGCGAATCCGTTCCTGTTCAATCCGCGTGATTCCGTGCCTGGCTCGTTTCCGAATGCGGCCAATGATCCTCCGGCGAGTGAGTATGTGTTTAGCGCGAATAGGAGTGATTCGGGCGGGGGCTTGGGGACAGGAGTTGTCGTGGAAATGGAGAACTTGAGAATGGGGAGTGGGAATGCGTCTGTGACTGCTCGAGATGGTGTTTCCGATGCAAATTCAAGCTCGAGGTTTGAATCAAAGAGTGGCAACAATAAGAGCTCTAGCTTTGATGAATCAGTAGCTTCTGCATTGCCAGAAGAATTGACGAAGCTGAATATCCAAGTTTCAGATGACAAGCCTTCCGGGCGATCCAGGAGTTTTGAGTCTAATTTAAGTACGAACGAACAGGTTAAGGTTGGTGTAGGGGTCGATGCAGGCACGTATGGTTTTGATGGGAAAAATGTGGAAGCCGAGTTCCTGGATCAGTTGAAGAAGAAACTGAATATCAGAGAAGCTAATCGACCGGACAGCAATGGGGTTGTTGACAAAGCTGATAAGTTAAATGAATCTACTCGTGGAAGTAGGAAGGAATATGATGGTGTGTGCGCTAGAAATTCAGCAGCTGCTCTCCCTGATCAGATGATGAATCTCAACTTAAGGGATCCTGCAGCCATGGATAACAGTACTGGAGAGAATGATTATGAATTAAATACCAAGAAAACCAGTTTTGTATTTGGAGGGAGCACAAGTGCCAGTGGTCGTACCCATGGGATGACAGAAACTGTACTAGTGAATGAGATCAATGAGAAACTGAATGTTGGTAGCAAAATGAACGATTCTACTGCTGAGCCAGTTTCTAGAGAATTCAGCTTTCATTCTGGAATGGAAGCCAAGCATGCATTTGGCAGTCAAGTTCCTTTGAACCAACCTAGCAATGATATAGGAGTAAGTGTCACTGCTACATCATCGTATGAATTCCCATCCAGTAGCATGCCTATAAAAGGAGGGAAGAATGTTTCTAATAGAGATGAGAGAAACATTAATGTTTCTTCTGAGAGCAAGCAGGATGATACTGGCCCATCATTTATGGAATTTAAGACGCCTATTGAAAAAGTGGACCTGGCTTCTGGCTTCACTGAAAAAATTGAGTTTACTGCAAAGAGAGAGGCATTTGATAGCTCAAAAATGAAGAAGAAAAAGGGAAAAATGAGGCAGTCCGCCCATGTCCAGCCCCGGCTTATGCAATCCTTTATGTCAATGGAAAGCATATCTCTAGAAAAGCCGGAGGCCTCTGAGCCTTTTTCACCAATGGATGTATCTCCATATCAAGAAACATTAGCAGAAAATCCATGGTCAAGAGATACTTCAGTTACGTCAAATGAGTCTTACAGTCTGGACAATGCTGATGCCTCGGATGCTCCTCACTCCACTTTTTTTAACAATGCTATAGACGAAAGCCTCCTTTTTGCAACACAGCATATGGATATAAATGATTATGAGCTAAGAAGAGAAGCAACAGAGGATGCTCCTAAGCATGGGTTGGACAAAAGTGTCAACATTGAAGGCCCAGTTGAGGAGTCTGCATCTGCGGCTGAAACTGAAAGCTTTAAATCTGCTGCTGATGATATAGAATTGGTCAGGGATGATGATGCTGTTACTTCATCTGATAGAACTGAAGCCTGTTGCAGTTCGAAGATCGAGAGGGGTGATGATGAAAGGAGGAAAGAACATGGTTTAGCTTCACATGTACAAGAAATGGGGGACTCTAACTTTACTTTTACTACCTCCTCAGCTTCTCATGGACAATTTTCAGTGCCCAAACATAAACATAAAAAGAAGTCTTTGGTGAAACCTGTTCATGGTTCCCATAATTTGAGTTCAACTCTTGAAATTCCTTATGCTTCATCCCCCTTTCAGCCTTTTCCATCTTCAGCCATCTCTTCACCTCTTTCCCCTCAGCCAGAGAAAGGTAATCTGATTTCTTCTCAATACAAAGTTGGAAAAGATTATGAGATGGATAAAGGGCTGGATGGCAAGCTTGTATCAACATCCACTTCTGCCCCAACCATCATGCAGGAAGCATGTGAGAAATGGCGTTTGAGGTCAATACACTTATTCATCACCTAATGTTCATACTTCATATACTGCGAGCTAGATTTTAGTTTGTTTGTGTAATTCCATCTCTTTTACTAAGTTTTCTATTTAATTTGATGAATGTTAGGGGAAATCATGCTTATGCAAGTGGGGATGCGGGTAAGGCTGAGGATTATTACACACATGGAATAAATTGCGTTTCAAGAGATGAGATGTCAAGAAGCTGCTTAAGGGCCCTCATGTTGTGCTACAGCAACCGTGCAGCTACCCGTATGGCTTTTGGAAGGATGAGAGATGCAATAGGAGATTGCTTGAGGGCCATTGAAATCGACCCTAACTTCTTCAGGGTGCAAGTTAGAGCTGCAAAGTAAGACTTGTTTTTTATCATCATACGGTGAAAAAAATTGTAATTTTGGAGGATATAGCCGGCATTCTTATTCTTGGTTGTATCTGGTTGGGTCCTAAAGTTAACAAAAGTCTTTAAGCTCTTCTGCTAGAACACCATACTTGGGGCAACATGTGTACGTTTAAGGGTTTTCATCCCGCACTTTATCTTCAATTACAGTTTGTGTACTTATCACAAGATTCTAGGTTTTGGACACATTCTTAACTGCTGAGGTGAGCTTCATAGTGATATCTACCTTTATGCTATGTTATCTTTTCTAGTCCTAAGGAGTTTTAAACCATTCCCTTGATTTAAATGATGAACAGCTATGGCTAACCTTTTCTTAGTATTTACTTGAATGTCATGTTCCCTAATTCATGCATTTTCTCTTTGAAGTTGCTACCTTGCCCTTGGGGAAGTTGATGATGCATTGAGATATTACAAGAAATGCCTGCAAGTAGGAAACGAGGTGTGTGCAGATCGAAAAATTGCTGTAGAAGCTTCTGAAGGCTTGCAAAAGGCACAGGTATGACATTGTAATTTTTTGTCTGATTTAGATTTAAGAAGCCTAATTTCTTATCCAGGTCACCGCAAATCTTATTAAAAGAATAAGGATGGGTGCTTCATTTTGTACTGATGCAGTAATTGTTTTTGCAAGACTTTCCAATTATATATGCATGGAAATGTATATGTACTCTGAATTTGATCTCCAATATATTATTAATGTTGTCTGGCATGGTGACTCTGTTACTGACTCCTAATGTGATAGTCTAGAGAGTAGTCCTTATTAGGATCACTTTTGAAGATTATTGTATCAGTGGCATGACGACTTTGTTACTGACTCGTAATAGTCTAGAGTAGTCATTATTTGGAGCAATTTTAACAGCATTTTGGATTATGATAGCCGAGAAAAACTTTCTTGAGCATGGCCCGCTCCTGGTCCCGATCACGGTTGATTTGGGCCCATTTGAGGCCCTGCCTGTAATAGACTTTGGGCTTTGGGCTCTGTGCTTTCATGTTTCCTATTCTCATAATTTCTGTTGTCAGTTGTCTTAAGGTGTATGATTGGCGGTGCTCAGTATTCTCCTTTATGTTCGGTCAACATTCAAAACCTGCAGTTTGATGCCGAATGTTCATCTTTTGTTTGATTAGTCTGTTTTTTGGTGGCAGAAAGTTTCTGAATGCATGAACCATGCAGCCGTGCTCTTACTAACAAGAACATCCAAGGATGTTGAAGCTGCTGTTGAAGTTATTGCAGAGGCTTTGCTTATAAGCTCATATTCAGAAAAACTACTTGAAATGAAGGCCGAAGCACTTTTTATGGTCTGAACCAGCTACTTTGATTTTCTAAATTAATGTAGCGCAAAAAATGGCAATTACATTTTATTTCCTGTGGGTGTGTTTTCTGCATGTGGCAGTTGCGGAGATATGAGGAAGTGATTCAACTGTGTGAGCAGACCCTTGATTCAGCTGAAAAGAATTCTTTAGATATAAATGACCAGCTTGCTGATCTGGATGGTCTTGAGTATTCAAATAGGTTATATTTCAGAATTTGGCGATGCCGCCTCATGTTCAAGTCATACTTCCAATTAGGAAGGCTTGAAGAGGGCCTTACCTCACTGGAGAGGCAAGAAGAATTGGTATCAGCTATGAATAGGTATAGATTGGGTGATGCAGATTCCTCCCTTACCTTAATTTCTGTTCCTTTTGGCTTGAAATTGTAAATGGACAGCAGTTTTGAGCTTAGAAGTTTGATCTTTTAATGCAGGAATCAAAACTCCAGTTTGGCGTCGGTAATTCCCCAGGTTGGGACTGCACGTGAACTTCTACGTCTCAAGGTATCCCAATCTCGTACCTGGTCCATTTATGTGCTACTAAGTGTACATCTTGACATAATATCTAACATCGGTTGGACTGAAGGTATCGAGTTATGAAGCACAAACTCAACTTGTTACCCTGTTAGGGAGGGGGGAGGGAGGGAGATTTCATTGTGTTGTCCTAAAATGATTTGCAAACAGATCCTATCTTTCGTGATTATCCTGGTTGCCCTATTTCCAGAGATAGAATTGAAGTCTTAGATTTGTTCAACAAAAAGGTGGCTTAATGAGAGATTGCATTGGGTTGTCCCAAAGAGGGAGGGGAGAGGGAGGAGGGAGAGAGATTGCGTTGGGTGTCCTAAAACGATTTGCTAAACAGATCCGATCTTTCATGATTATCCTAGTTCCCCTATTTCCAGAGATAGAATCGAAGTCTTAAATTTGTTCAACAAAAAGGCAGCTTAAGTAATGAAAGAAAATAGAACTAGATGCATTCTTAAAAGAAAATGCTTTGACTTTCGTATGATGTAAGACTTGAGAAATATCTTGGTTCAACAAAAAGGCAGCTTAACTAATGAAAGAAAATAGAATTAGATGCATTCTTAAGAGAGAATGCTTTGACTTTCAAATCATGTAACACTTGAGAAATTTCTTGGAATGAAACCATGCCAAGGCACTGCGTGCGCGCAATTATATGGCTGTCTTTACATATTTGGCATGCTTAGAGATTTTTTAGTTTCAAGAACGCTGAAGATGATTTTGTTCAGCAAAATGTTTGCCAAAGCATTATCTTAATAAAGATCCCCTTTTTTTTTCAACAATTTGACAGAACTCACGTGGTAAAATTTTGATTAGACTTTTACTGCTACGACAAAACTGTTATTTATTTTAGTTAATGAAAATAATAATAAACTCAAAATCTTCAGACACCTATATGTTAATGAAAGCCACTAGAAAATGTTTTCTTTTTCTTTCTAGGGAAAAAGTTTTGGCAATGAAGTTCAACAATACTGTCAGCAACCTCTTAGAAGCACATAATGGAAGATCTTTTAGGAGTATCTGGTAGGGATTGTTAATATACGACTGGTAGTTTACAACCTTTCAAATTCTCTTTTGCATCATCTAAAAAGTGGAGGTCCATATTTCAAAAGTGTAAATTGAGGGACATTGTTTGACTCATGGATGGTTGTCTATAATTAGTTAATTTTCTTGAATCAACTGAAACTTTGCATTGCTTTATGGTCGGAAGACATTGCTTCTGTAGTCTTTGGATAATGGATTGTTATGTGGTTTTTGTGTACATAGGCAGCAGGTAACGAGGCATTTCAAGCTGGAAAGCATGCAGAAGCAGTTGAACATTACACTACTGCCATGTCATGCAATGTGGAGTCACGTCCTTTTGCAGCTATTTGTTTTTGCAATCGTGCTGCCGCATACAAAGCTTTGGGCCAAATTACCGATGCTATTGCTGATTGCAGCCTTGCCATAGCGCTCGATGGAAACTATCTGAAGGTTTTACTACGCGATCTCTCTCTCTCTCTCTCTCTCTCTCTCTCCATATGTTCATGTGAGAGTGCACCCATATATGCGTGCAATTCATGTTCCATGCTACTGTCCAATCTGCCAGTGAAGACTATCTAATTATAAACCATTCTTGATGCACAAATCATTTTGCTTCCATGAAAATTCCGATAATGAGGTACTTCAAATTTGATTGTTTCTGTTTTCTTTTTCTTTTTTACATTTTCTACCTTTGAATACAGGCAATATCTAGGCGAGCCACTTTATTTGAAATGATAAGAGATTATGGACAAGCGGCGGCAGACCTCCAGAGACTTGTTTCTATTCTCACAAAGCAAGTAGAGGAGAAGACGAATCAAGCTGGAGTTTATGATAGATCTCTCAGTTCTGTGAATGAACTAAAACAAACGAGCCTACGGCTTAGTGAAGTGGAAGAAGCAGCGAAAAAGGATATTCCCTTGGATATATACCTAATTCTGTAAGTTTTTGTTTTCTCATTGGGCTATACATGTTTGTACTGTTTGATGATTGATCTTGCCTATGCCTCGTGCTACTGCAAGCTACGTGCTCTATTTTATTTGGCTCGTCTAGCAAAACCTGGAATTTTGGTACTTGAGCTGTTAAGATGGAGAATTGCCTCCTTTCTCTTACAGCTTTTATTATATGTTCTGGGATGGTACATTTCCTTCTTGGCATAGAAAGTTTGTGCGTGAACTTTCCGTGTTGTCTCCATAAGGAATCATTTCTTCCTCGTCCACTTTCTTTAGTTGGTCTTCCTCTTATCTTTGCCTAAGCAAATTGCCAATGTCTTTATCTCCTTTTCTTATTTGAGGGAATATCATGCAATGTAATCCAGGTTCCTCAAGTGAAGTTATTTAATGCATTGCTTATTCTACTTTTATTGGTCTTTTGGAAAGTATATTAGTTGTCAGAATAGATAATCATTAAACCATTTCTTCATCTAATAGTTGGTCTTGCAAAATTTTGCCTGGTATCAAAGCAGGAAATCCTGAATTCAAATCTTTTTAGGCTCTTTATTTACCTCCCAATTTGTATATTTCCATCCTTCAGTATTAGGCCAAATCTCAGCCTACACTTGAGGGGAAGTGTCGGAATATTTAAGTAATAAACCACACTTTCATTTTACAGCTTAGACTTTTAGAGCAGTGGAATTTAAAGCCTCATGTTTGATTTACTATCTTACTTCCTAAGAATCTTGATAGTAGTGTGTGTAATCCTCGTGCTCAAAACCAACCGTTATAGGTACTAATTTTCAAGAGCCTCATCCCATCCTTAATGAATCCTATTAATTTTGTGACTCAAGTTTAGAATTTACATTGAAGAATTTATTGCCATTATCTTTTTGAGTGACTCACTTGAAAATTTTCACGGCAGAGGAGTAGAACCATTAGCGTCACTACCAGATATAAGGAAGGCGTATCGTAAAGCAGCACTTAAACATCACCCTGACAAGGTCTGTAATTTCTTACTCCGATGATTGCTGTGATGTTATCAACTATATATTACCGTTTTTTGCAATTGATGTAGGCTAGTCAATTTTTGGCAAAAGTTGACAATGGAGATGATAAACTTTGGAAGGGAATAGCAGAAGAAGTCCGGAAGGATGCTGACAGACTTTTTAAAATGATTGGAGAAGCACATGCTATACTTTCGGAACCAACCAAGGTATTAAACATCTGTCTTTGTGCTTTGTTTTCATGATCATAGGTTGTACTATTTGTTCTTATTTATCTACATCGGTCTTCTTGCTCTGTTTTCATGACCATGGGAAATGCTATTTGTTGTTATCCGTCTATGTTAAAAGCATAGTTGTATATGTACATTAAATCTATAACCTTGCTGGTAGTACTTTTTAATTCCATTTTTGGTTAGTCAGACACAAGTCAGCAGCCTTCGGCCCAAAGCTTTACATAGTGGTGTTTCTTTTTGCTCTGTTATTAATTTAATTTCTGTGACTCAAAGAGTATACAGTACACAATGTGCATTTTCTATTCATACACATGCTAAAGTCTAGAATGTTAGTAATAGAAGAATCTAATTTGGACACAATTTTATGTACATTATAAGCGTTTGCATAACAACTTTGAGAGAGAGACAGGAAACTAGTACCTAGTACTGGATGCTCAAGTCAGTTAACATAGATATTCTGCATAGATTCAGTTGTCAAGAATATAGGTAACATTGTTCACGTTGAGAACACAGGAATAGCACTGAATTTGTCATCACCCTTTCCTTGTCTTGGAACTGATCACATCGTTGTGTCTGTATAGAATTCGCTAGTACTGGCATATCTCTTGTTCCATCCCAGAGAACTCTATGGTTAATAATTAAAAAGCTCAGTGTAGCTGTGAGCACTGGTCATTTGTTCCTTATTACTAAATAATTTACTGGTGCTTGTAAATCGAGTTTGTTCCTCAGTGTTTACATCCTTTTCTCCATATGACAGACAGATACGGTTCGTGACATTTGTCAAGCACTTTTCGATGCTCTGATTTGCGCAACTTATCAGATATTTTGCTTTCTTATAACTTGTAATAGGGTTTAGCAGATGCTAGAGCACAGGAATCCTCCAAAGAGGCAACCAATGTCTCAACCCGCTTAGTTTTAGTACCTTTCCGAGGATCTTCAATCATCAGTCCTCTTTTTGTTAATGTATTTGTTCAGGATAGTTTGAGTCGTAGTAACATTAGATTTTCCACTCAGGAACACTACCAAAATGTGTTTCAAAGAAGGGTTATCTGGATGTAGGTCTGCATTTTCTGTGATCTGCCCAAGTTAAATGGATTTACTATCCCCCTACCTTACTTCACACACTTTATAATTCATATGGAGAATCCTTCCAGTTGAATGTTACGCCCACATGGGTTGCAATATATGAACGATTAGAACTGACTCTCCTGAGTAAACAGAAGAACACCATGCACAAGTTGCTCCGAACATCTTCAATGAGATGGCTGGTAGGTCCTAATTGTCTGCAGTTTTATCTGTTTTTGCTGTGTGTGTTGCTATTTTATATAATATTTGCTGGGAAGCACTCTATTATAGCACCCTTTTCTTTGCAGTTACAGTGCCAACAGAATCATTTCTCTTCTTGCCTTGTCATGGACAGTGTTCTGTATTTCAACATGGAACTTGTTGATTGTCAGACCCAATGGTACTAACTTTTAGTTTCTGAGTTCGCAGCGTTTACAGTATGATCTTGAAGAAGAGAGGAGGAACACGGAGAAGAAACGCCATGGAGCCAACACAACTAGGACACATAGAGACGACCAAAATCATCCATTTGAAAGAAGCAGCAGCAGGCAGCAAAGGAAGGAAGCTTGGAGAACTTATGGAAGTTCCCAGGCTCGAGCCTCGGAGTCTAATCGCTGGACAAGATACACTTGATCGTCGAGCGCAGTAGTTCTGGGGTACTCCGAATACAGAGAAGCACGGCCCACACGGTTCTTCACGACCTAAGGATCCTACTACAGCATAGGATGTGCAGAGGTCTAGAGGCGATACAATTTCCTTTACCCTTCTGTAATTGGAGCTCAGTGGAATGCGTGTATATGGTTCTGGGCGGTAGAATACAGACAGAACAGACCCACCCATTTGAAAATTGCGTTCTAAAAGGAGGAGCTATGGAGATTGCTCTTAGCAGAGGGGGACGCAGTTTAACCGGAAAAAAAGGCAACCAATAAAAGTAGATCCCAATTAGTACGAGATGGAGCTTGGTTTGTACAACGTGATGATAAAGGAGAGGACGAAAGGAAAGAAACTTGGGGACTGGAATGAATGTCCGAATACTAACTCCTGACCTTTAACAGTAAATATCTTGACAATCTGTACAGAAGAGGGGGAGTGTTATTTATAGAGGCAAGACATTGACTCGACTTGACAGTTCTTCAGCTCTGGCAAAAAGGTGATGATACTGACGGAAATGGTTCTGCTGATATTCTTTTCCTCTTTACGTATCACAGAAAGTAAGTTTTTCTCATCCCGCAACGTGGTTCGTTTTGCTTTTGCCTATGCTTTCCAGATACTCGTGCAAGTTTGTCTTGTTTTTGTTCTTTTTCAGAAAAGAAAAGGGTTTGTTTGTTATGCACACAGATGAAAGATGGTTTTGGTGTACAGTCGGTTTTCGAGGCCATCCTTTTTTTTGGGGGGTTGGAAAGTGATTTGATATTTAACAATTTGTATTCATTGATCGATTATTCAAGAGGGAGCTCTATCTTATTGAAACTAATCTCTGCACAAGGTTTGTGGTGGAGGGGAAATCCCTTATTCATTAGTGGGGAACAAGGAGATTGTCGATTTCCGATAGTTGGCGCCTGATTGCCTGTGGGTTAGCTACGTAGCATGCCAATATAAGATTATGTTCATCTGCTTGTTGTGATTGACCAGCGTACTCAGGTTCTAGGCTTCACATCCGGGCCTCGGTCCTTCCAGGCCTGGGACCCCGACGTTTGAATATTGCACATGGGGTTGTTCTGGTAACTTTTTCTCAATCGTGTGCTCCATAGTTTTACCATGACATTACAAGATGACTTGGATACTATTTACAAAGTACAACTAAACATTTAGTTTCCTTGAAAATAATTTGGGATAAATATATTGAAAATCTTAAAACTTTCAAAAAGTACAATCAAGTCCTAAAACTTGTCAAATTGATATAATCAAGTCTTTCCGTTGATCGCGCTCTTTGTAAATTTTAAGATTCGATTGCACTTTCATAACAAGATTTAAGACATGATTGCACTTTTTTGAAAGTTTTAGGACTCGATTGTATTTTCGTGATGAGTTTTAAAACTTCAAGTGCACTTATTCTAAATAATTTTCAGCAAATTTTATTTTTTATGAGACAAATTGAGCAATACTAGCACTGTATTCGCTCTTAACTCAAAGGAAGACTCTGGAGAAAGAAATCATTCATTGATTAAAGTGCTATCTTCTCAGCCCTATGTTGAAGTCGAAAAATGTGTACTGATTTGTAAAGTCAACATCGCTTTCCGATTAAGCTGCGAAAGACAATCATCCTAGACGAGTTTCTGAGCAAAAAAATATGTTTGATAACAAAACAAAATCTATGTCTCCGAAACAGAAATTTATTTGATAATAGCACAAAATTTCTCCCTCTTTGGCGATCGGTGAGTGGACGATGGGTGGGTGGCGGGCAGCGAATGGCGGGCAGCAGACGGCAGGGGGAGGCGGACAGCGACATGCCCAGTGTGGAGGATGGCGGCGGGAGGTGGCGGGTGTCGGGCAACAGCAGGAGGCGAGCGATGGCCGGCGGCAGGAGGGGGGTGGCAACGGGAGGAGGGTGGACGGTGGCAGCAAATGACAAGTGACGGATAGTGGGGGTAGGCGACAGAGGACAGCAACGCAGCCAATGTGGAGGACAACGGCTGGAGGCTGCTGGCATCAGGCAACAATTGGAGGCGGGCGACGACCAGCGGCAGGAGAGGAGCGACGGTGGGAGGAGGGCAGCCAGTGCCGGGACACGGTGGCCGACGGGCGACAACCCATAACGGACGGCGACAAGAGGAGGACGGCCGGCAGCTAGAGACGGTGGTCGGCAAGAAAAAGGCCCACAATGGGTGGCAACGGGAGGAGGGCAATCAACAACGGGAGACAGTGACCGACAAACGGTAACTAGTGGCGGAGTAGGAGACGACGAACGGCGGGAGGCAACAGCCGGCAAGTGGGCGACTATAGGCAGTGTATGGGCAACTGGCTAGTAGTGAGGGTGAACGATGAGAAGGATTTCTCATTTTTGTTTCAGAAATAGAAAGCTAGAAAATTTTTATTTCTCATTTCTGTTCCAAATTTATTCCTGAAATTAAATTTTGTTTCAGAAATTGAAAAATGAAATTACTTTACCAAACGAATTTATATTCCAAACTTGTTTCTGGAACAAAAAAATAGAAACATAATAGTTATCATTCGCAATCTTAGTATCTCAAATCTAGTAAGAATAGGATCTCGAATGAAGTAAGAATAAAGGGGGAAAAAGATATCTGATGCTCAAACCTGCAGAATCGCATCGATAGCTTGAGTCGTGATTAATAACAAACATGACATTCGGGAAAAAAAATCTCAATAAATTGTCATAGACAAGTTAGTTACCCGAGTCTTGCCGAGAAAGCGGAACAGAAGTGGCAACTATAAGGACAATTTTTGCAGCGCTCAAGAGAGCCAACTTGGTATGATTGGCCGAATCTCTCCATCACCAAGAATGTAGTCATACATAAATTCCCAATCCAACTTCTTTTGGCACGGTCTCCACCATCCAGGGAGGCCTGTTGATCAAGGACAGGATAAGCAAAAGTGAGCAAAGAGAGACAGACGGCACTGCAAAGTAGCTCGTGGAAACAGATGTTACTTGTTCATCACAAAGTTGGAAGTTCCTTGAGATGCGCGTTTCAGAAGTATCTCCCTGGCCTCCACAGCAATTCCTTCAGGCTGCATGCACCCATATGCATAAGGTTTATAAACAGGAACCCTTGAGATGATTTCTAGTCATCGCGACAATGTTCACACCTCTTCTGGGAACCACACGCCGGGTTGTGAGCTTCCCTCCAGAACAGCGAGAACAAATGCTGCAATAGAATATCCGACTGACCTGAAAAGGAACCAAAGAGAAAAGGAAATCTGTATAAGTTAAAGTTTTCCGCATTCTTCCGGGGGAGATGACATCTTAACGAGTACAAAAATCCTATGAAGATCTCTCAGTCAAAAGTGAATATATAAACACGAGCAGTCAGAAAATGTGTGTGTGGAAGTCTATACAATTGAAAGGGCTGATAACATTATAACTCATTTACAGATTTCTTACACTGAGAGTCTCCTGTGAGTGAATATAGCAACTGTATGACGCCCATCAGAACACTCCAAATCGACCTACCAAAAGACCGATGGAAACGAATTGAAAATAAAAATTTAGCTATATGCAATATTCAATTGGGATATAGGTGGTTCACATATCACAGGATCCTCTCCATCAAAAAGACAAGACTGCAGAGAGATTATATCGCATAAGCAGAAATTACTCAGTAAATCTCACCCTCATTGAAACACGCTCTCCTGCTATCCCATCAATTGCACGAACTACGGGATCAAATAGTCGAACCAATTTCTGTACTTTGCTTCTGTCTCTAAGGTATTCCTGTATAGTTTGTTCAAGTATTATGTATCAGTACCAGACTATTCTTCTAGTCCTACTGGTATGAGGAGAAGTAATAAGTATTGGTCACTAACAATAAAACGAATCAAATCATCAACTTCTGAGACTCACCTATAAATGAGCTACTAAACGGGTCTATGACCCATGCCACCCCTACCACTAGCATTTCTTGTCTCATGCCCATCACCTTTTATACTCAATCATTGGAATGATTTACACAGATAAGGATCGTACGCAATTCCACCTAAGTAGCATTATCTTACACTGCTAGTCCTAAGTCCACATAAAGAATGAGGAGAGGGGTGTGTCAGTTAATCAACCGCCGGCACTCTTTCTTTCTCTTGTCAAATCCTTAATGAAATGAATCCTGTACAAAATTGCGTGAAAGCTAGGTCTCGAGAATCTAATAGAGGGTCAAGCATAATAGCATAATAATAGGATGCATATAGTTGACCCATTTAGTGGGACAATGGATGAGGCTTGTTGTCGTCATTGTCGTTGTTATTGTTATAATGATAATATTCGAAGGAAAGTCGGAAATTAAAACAGGAAATTAATTGCTATTCCTGTAGGAGGTCATAGTCAATTGTCCAGGCTATCAGGCTATTAAGTCGGTCTTTCCAATATATCACAGTAATTGGTCATGTCCATGACTCCCCTGCTAATACGCGGCCATGAGACATTGAAATAGTCTAGGGTTGAAGCTTACAGAAGGTAGAAGATTTGTTATTGCTGACATCCCCCAGTTCCAGAAAAATGGGGCAGTTCCGAACCGAGCACTGACAGTAGGCACTCCGAGGATTTCATGAGCACTTCTCACCTCTGGCAAGTTCCTATAGAAGAGTTTATTCTTGGTGAGATTGCTTCTATAGCATGTAAAACTTATGGCAGCAGTACCGAGTGTCCAGTGTTGAATGTAGCCATGCAAGTTGAGTGCAGGGGAGAAATCACACCCGATAACTAAATTGGACCAAGAAATTGACATGTTCCCATTAGAAGGGTTGATCTGCCTATACAAGAGTTTTTCCAGAACTTACAGCAGGAAAACATCCCTCTTTCCAATCCCCTTTCCAAAATCGATGTTTAGACCTCCACTATATGGCTTTAGTTTGATCTCTTCTCCTGGTCAAAGGTAGGAAAAGCCCATTGTCATATTTGAGCATCACATGCATATAGATTCTACATTTCAGATAAAAAAAAGTCACTAACCTTTAAGATAGGCAACTGCCTCTTCTCCTAGAAGTAAAAAACTAGTTGCTAAAATTGTTGGACCAGCACCACCAGTACCTGCAGTGTAGTAATAGAATCTGACAACAAATCATCGTGTAAGTTTATTACTAGGTTTAATAAAGAGCAAAGAGTTTTCTGTTACCACTTCAAAGAGCAATTTTGTCAATTTAAAATGGAAATGTGTTGTGACCAAAAAGGAAATATGATTTGTAGAAGAATGCTCTGATGATCTGATTAGCCAGTATCAAATATGGCAACAATAGATAGCAAAAAAGAGACATGACTAACCATCCACAAGGAATATGAGAATGACAGAAAACAGAGAGAGAATGGGACGCCCTAGGTAAGGAGCAAAAGCACATTGATTATTTTAGTGATAGTAAATATACGACGATTCAAGGAGCACCGACATGGTAAAATGGAACTTAGGTATGTGTAAGGTTCTACAGTTCTCAAACTAGAAGATGATATTCAGGACTGAAACAGACAACTAGATCATTGTAAGTGCATATGTTCAGAGGAACCTTTGATGTGTGTAAACAAACTAAAGAACGGTCTTACATGAGACAAAGGAAAACCAGGATCATGCATATAAAAGGAAGAAATTAAGAGAAGGAGAAATAAAGGGGGAAACAGAAAATATGAGGAAAAGAGAACAAATGGAGAACTCAAGCAATGGCGAATTAGAATGCCAATTCATGTGAGTTAATAAAGTGCCTTCTGTAGGCATTGTAAACTCATTGATAATACTCATGAACAACTAAAGAAGCTACAGTAATGTATGCAACTAAGGTGCTCATTGGCCTAAACTGAGGCACCAGACGGCTTGCAAAGGCATAATACTACGGCATGCTAAAATCTAACATGCAATGCACCTGAAAAATGAAAGATAGAAGGTAGTACTATTATGAAATAATATTTCTTTCCTCAGCAGTTTAACAAAATCTTGTGATCAATATCGTACTTTGAAGAGTGTTACAACTATGACAATTAGGCAGCTAACATTACGCTGGAATGTCTAGCGAAGGGAAAATAACTTAATATTGTAAGAGAACCTGAAATCTATGGAATTTAATTGACAAAGGGTTGGCAAAATAGAATTTTTAAAACCCAAAATGCACTGCTCAAATAGGAGGAAAAATTAAAGGATGAAGAAGAGATATACCATGGGGCTGGGGAAGTGAATAGAAAGTGACAGAAGCTAGTGCAAATACAGAAGAAGCAAGAAAGCCCATGGCTGATGAGTGAAGTCAGAGTAGAGAACAGAGAGAGTGAAACAGGAGAGAAAAAGGAAGAAATTTAGAAAGATGACGAGGCACGAAAATAGTATATGCAGGATAGCTAGCCAAGAAATTGCCAGCAAGTCTATATAAGATGGCATTGCCACATCAGAAGGGTATGACTTGAACTGTAGTGATCTTTCTGCTTTAGTAAGAATATGGACCGGATCAGAATTTGAGGAAATCTAAAATGTTCATAGGCTGACAAGAGAAAGCAACTCGAAAGAGCTTATGTGTACTTATCCAAATCCACAGTGAGAATTCTTGAAGTTTATTCTAATTCACGTTGATGCTGGACAGGTGTCAAATAAAGCTATCCCCCTTAGGCCAAACAAAGTAAATTACCACCATATCCTCTGTGTCCTCCAACCCTTTACAAGTTAACAGCCTTGAAATAATGGAAAGTATTGTTTATCTCTGATGAGGATAAATTTAATCGATTCTCAGTTCTACCAGAAAAAAAAAAAACCAATACACCTAATTCACAGTCTTTAACTAAATCCTGAGAAATAGCCCATCCTCAAGGGCCTCCAAAATGATTTACCTCGAATTTAGGGTAAACTATTCAGAAGATTCTCACCTCAATTTCTCAGGCTCACCCTTGCTCTCATCTTTGGCCGCACGGACAAGCTCGGCTGCCATAACTGTCATAAGGTGGAATTAAATCAGCATTTGGCTCCAATAAATGTAAAAGAGCTGATGACAAAACTTATCATTTTCACAACTGTTGTCTCTCCAGTTGAACTCGTTAACCTCAATTTCAAATCATACGATTCAAATTCCTTTCGTATTCCCCTTCAATTGATAGGTTCAAATGCTAACTTAACATAAAGTGCACGCACTGTGAACCAGCTAAAAGAAAGCAATCATAAGAGTTGGTCATAGCACCATTGCTCACTCCCGGGTAAATTCCGCCAGTTGTGATGGCCGGAATATTTGCAGCAGCTGCTTTGTCATTGAACGACTTCGCAAGCAGTGAATAGTGAGTATCATCACAGACATCAACATATGCAGTCTGCAAAGAAAGCCCATAGACGCAAAAGAACGTGAAAATTCTTTGTAATCACATCATATCTGATTTGCTCTGGGGAAAATACATCAATTGATGTCAAACAAGAATGAAGCCCAAACATATCGATTACCTTTTCTCACCTTGGTTGCTATAGCTGCCTCAAGCACATTGCAATTCTGAACCTGTTGAAAGGGTCCTGCTGCATGAACCACAAGATCTACATCTGCAATGACGTGATGATGGAGGTGAGATGTAAGAAATAACTGAAATCGTTGCTGAAATAACTGAAGCATGATCCAATAAGGCCTGATTCCCTCTCACAAATTATACATTGTACTTCATTTTTTTTTTCCTCATCTGGGAAGGGAGGAGGGTCACGATGAAGGTTCTTACTTCCTAGACATCCTGAAAGTTTTGTCGCCTGGAAAAGCTTTCAAGTTCCTCACATTATCCTTTACACAGCATTACCACAGATTTTAAAGAAAAATCAGTAGATCGACAATAGTATTATCAGCATATAAACAGCATCCACTGTGCTAGTCCTAAGAATGTAAAAGAGATCTACTTTACCATCCAAAGCTCTTTCCAAGGATACCATATCGTCGATATTGACTTGAGCAAACGCAGAGTTCTTTCCTAATGTAGCCACCATTGAATCGCCTTTTTCCCTTCATCACAATGCAAAACATAATTACACAATCACCACCTAATTGACATCTAAACCAGAAGCAAGAACCGGTACATGATCAGGGAGGGGAATGTAAAATCCATACACAAATCTTCATGATCCTGATACAGAAATGTCTGCGTTACATGAGGACGTTTATTTGTTACGCTTCAAAATCGAGACAAAGGCGTAGTTGACTCTGGTCAATCAGACTGGCATCCGTCATCAAACCTGTCACTCGATCAAGTGTAGCAACTCTTAACAACGTCATGCTCGCGAGAGCGAACTATTTCTCTCTCCATCTTCGACTACGCCTCGAGTTTTTAACTCATCCCAAATATATCGGAGAGACTAAACGGAGACGAACTCCACGAAGAAGCTGTTCGTCCACGACATAGTCGCGGCCATTTTCACCTACTTCCTACTCGTTCCGACGACGCAACCGAGAGCTCGAAACCGCTCCAAACATCCAAAAATCACTGGCAGCGGTCGATGGCGGCGAATCGATCGCGTGAACTGGAAGAAACCGAGAAACGAGAGCACTGTGTTGTTTACCTGTTGCGACCGCCGACGACGATGTGGAGATCGGGGGAGAGCTTGGAGAGGGCGATGGCGGTGGAGCCGCCGACCCGGCCGGTGCCGCCGAGGACGAGGACGCGAGCGCTGCGGGCCTTGTCGGGGAGACGGACGCGACAGGGCTCTGTCTCCAGGGCGCAGCAGCTCTTCAAACGAACCAAGCTTCGGGCCATTAAAACCCCCCTCAAGCTCTCTCTCTCTCTCTCTCTATCTCTCTCTCTTCTGAATCTTATCCAGCGAGGGAAAGGAGCTTTATCTTCTGGGGGCGGCGGCGGCGGCGGTGGTGGTGGTGGTGATGGTGGTGGATGTCGTTTTTGTGTTTGATCCTGCCGCTTTGACGGTTGGCTTGCAGCTTCCGTACGTGGACGTTTTGCGCGCCAGGCCGTACCAAGAGATTTCTGGAAACATGACGAGCACATTCTCACTTATTTACAGAATTGCCATATTATATCTCTAGCTATCCGCCACGTCGCTCGACGTATTCATTTTATAAACCGAATTTTATTATATTTTAATAAACGTGGTTAAATCCTTATTTGCGAGTGCCGTTGTCTCCCTAAAAAGCGGAGTTAAGAATACTTCGGGAAGAAAAGGTGTAAACACTTTACCTAACAGCCGGAAGCTCGCTCCTCACCGTATCCTGTGAATCGACTTTTTTATTTTTCATTTTAAACATCACTCATCTAGATTATACTTTTTTCCCTAATCACATGTCATGCAACGTCGATTACTACTTTACCAATAAGATAATTCTCATCTTAAGATATCCAAACGAAGAAAGTATTTTATGTAGCGGACACATCATGTGGCGGTAACGGCCTAGTGCGACTGACCAACGAGTGTTGCCCCGTGCTATGAATCCCATCCTACGTAGCACTGTGTATGCACGCTTCTCATTTTTTATTTGGCCAGTCGAAAAGAGAGACTATTGATTGGGCTCGCGATGGGCCCATTGACCTATAATGGGAGGCCCACTGAATTGAGTCCGCGACCAAAAAAATGAATTGAGGCCCACTTGCAAAGTCTATCAGCCCAAATGTCCCGAACCAAACGGCAAGGTAAGAGGAAGTCTTCGCATGTTTGTTGTGCTCATGGTTGGGCCTCCCACGTCGGACGTTTGAATGGGATGATAAACGATAGCGACAAGAGAGTTCATCATTTTCAAGCTTGCAAAGCACGAAAGCGTGGCATATGAGATTGCTACTGATCCAATCTCCATGAATCGCATTTTTGCGATGCGTTTGTAGAATGAAAAATGAATAATTTGAAAATTATTTTTTTAAAGATAATCACTTATATTTTTTTATAAAAACGAACGAATGAATAAAAAATATTTTTAACGTCCACGGAAATGTTTAGGCATGAATATTTTCAACAATGAAAGTATTTTTCATGACCAAATTATTTCAAGCGATACAAGCAATTACTTTTGTGAATGTATTTTCCAAATCATTCATTTTCCGCCAAATAAACGGAGTCTAATTATTTTTTATTTAGCTTACCCAACTGCAATGTGAATAAGAAAAACTTCCATTTTGAATAATGGTGCCAAATGATGAATATTTACCATTGCATGATGAAACAATGACCTCCGTGCGGCTTCCATCTTCGACAAGACTAATCATGACATCCCGAGTTCCGCATCAAATAAAAGAGGTCGTGTTCAGCAATTCATAATCGACCATGCACCCAAAATGATCGCCATATTGTATGATCACTCTTGATACTCATTTCAAGGGTGTTTGACCTTCGTGGACTGAGTCAGGACGTTACGCTATTTGCCTTTGATAGTCGGAGTACGCCATCGTTGATTTCCGGCGAGTATGATAGTGTTTGGCCACGGGGGGTATACAACCAGAAACCATAAGAGAAAACTTTTGTGTTTTTTATACATGTTCTTTGCACGGCGAAATATACGGGACAAGAGACGTGTGGTAGACCCCAGGATTTAAATGGAATAATATTGAAAACTCAAATAAATAACTCTGAGAAAAGACAGAAAAAGGTCTATAGTCGAAAGGCGATTATAGCAAATGAGGCGATATTATTTTTATTTATTATTATTTTTTTATAACCGAGGTGTTTGGGCCAGCTTGCGCGCACCTCGACTATTCCTCGGGGGAGACTAGCACAGCAATCTACCGCCATGGCCCCCACTTAAATCATAAGTGCTCAGCTGAGGAATCGAACCTGGAACCAGTACGCCTAATCACACAATCCCAAGTACGCCATAATCAACTGAGCTACCCATGCGCGGATATAAGGCGATATTATTTATTGCCAATTATTTTAAAAATTTTAAGCTATTAGATATAGAAGTGATCTAACATTTAAGTACTTTAACATACAATCTCTCTCTCGCCCCTAGGCTAGACCTGACTTTGCTCTAATACGGTGTAAAATTTTATAAGACCCCTATTGACTATTCTAAAAACGGTTTGATTAAGGTGTGAATTTGTATTTAAATACTTTAACAACGACAATCACCGCATTCGTAATCATCTCTCGGGAAGAGTTTTATCACATCTCTCATACACAAGAAGATTGTCAAATGTTTTATCTAAGGTTATCCGGTCTGAAGTCTATCGTCAAACTTTGAATAAGTGGACATTTCCCCTTTGAAATTGCTCGTAAATCCATTCTAGGTTGATCCTAGGATTAAACAAATATCTTTAGGACTTTTTTTCAAATCCTTTGGCCAGCTATTTGGGACATTCTCATAGCATGCTCCTCCTCTTCTTTTTTTTCTTTTTTTCAGAGAACAAGAAAATTGTGAGGCTATTCAACGATGGAGAATGCAATCCAAGCCGGTTCATCACTCATTCAAAAGAGATAATCGCGTTGCCCATCGTCTACTCCAAAATTCAGCAATTTCAAAAAGAAAAATTAAAGTCTCGTATTTCGGCCACAATTTTTTCTTTCGATTATAACTCCATCGTGTTCAAATAAACATGTTCACCTGCCCACCGAAACACCGATTAGAATCTCATCCTCTCGAGATCATCTAAAAGCGCATACCTGTTATCGAAAATAACTATGCAGGAAATGAACGACCGCCTTTACTCGACAGAGATTATGTAGGCGGCCCATCCTAAATAAAATTGTTGGTGAAAAAAAAAGAGAGAGAAGAGGTTGTAGCGTCCTGGTTAGCGTTACTCAAGTACACATGGAACGAATCAGAAAGGGCATATCCCAAAGTTCCCCTTCCCCTCGGCTTCACAAACTCCTTTCTAGGCAAAAAACCAAGAAAGAAAAATCGTTTTAATTTGTTTTTTAATTCTTTAGTTTTTGGCTGCTCAGCCAAACGGGCAAATCTGCGAACAACACGACACGCGGCGGGCGCCCCGCCAAAGCGTGACGCGATGGATGACGTGTGCCCGTCACGTGACCAGCACGGCCCGCGGAGAAACGAGTCTGACATTTCACCGCGGCCGAGGAGGTCCGGTCCAATTCGAAGGACAGCGACAGCTGGAGAGAAGGTGAAAAAAAAAGGAAAAAGAAAGGTATTTTGAAATTAACTAATGACAGCGTAATCTATCAATACTTGTTATATATCTAACTCAACTAATTCTGCAGTTTCATATTTAAAACTCTCACGTTTAGATTTACTTTTCGATTTTCTGTTTAATCTAAAATTTTCCATTCTCGCCCCGCGACTTCTTTTTTTCAAGACCTTGATGTAGATTGACATATAATTTATTTCATGATTTGACAGTAGATATCCTCAATCGATGAAAATTAGTCGGGTGTTTGAAAAATCTCGGGAATGTCATTTATATTGAAAAACGATTCATAGTTTTTTGAATCACTGATGACTTTTTTGAAATTTAAATTATACTTTACATGTCAACGGGGAAAATGGAAAATGACTCATCTTCTAGGTAAACAAAGGGTCCTCTGACTTTATCTATGTCTATCATTGACCAAAATATAAGAATAACTTTTCGAAACTGAAAATAAAAAATATCTACAACGGATGTATGGCCACCAAATAAGTAGAAGAGAGAATTTTTCAACATGTGAAATTCGAGATTAATTGGCACATACATCACACAGACTCTATTAATAGCGGATTACGTATTATTATTCGTGTTTCTGATAAATGATGTTTTAATTGCGAAACTTCTTTTCATTAAACATGCTTATTAATATGTAGCACGTTACTCTTGCAATATCCAATTCAATGAACTTTTTCAATTTTTAAATCTCTCGATCCTTTTGTATACTTTATCGATCTGACTGGTATGTTATATATTAGGGTTGATACCACGAAAAATCTCAAATCAGTACACTTATGATAAATTTACCACAAACTATTTTTTTGATCATAAAAAATCCTAAACCAGCACACCTATAATAGATTTACCTTAAACTAAGTTTTTTATCATCAAAAATCCCAACCCGGTACATTTGTAAAAAATTTTCCCTCCATCAAATTGAATTGATATCACAAAAAATCACAAAATAATACACCTACGACTGGCGGAAGGTAAAACCCCAAATTGGCACACACATCAATTATTACGTGTCATTCAATTTATAAATTTGACGATAAAATTTAACAAAAATTAACAGTAAATAAAATTATTACAGATGTACTAATTTAGATTTTTTATGGTATTAACCTCTTCCTCTCTCTACATATATATAGATATATGTTAAGTGTGTACGCTTATGCTTTTCGTTCTTCCGGAGGCGGAGGAGATTCATCGGAAGGGTAAAATAGGAAAAGTGGGGTAAAAGGGCGAAACCTGTACGCGAGTGGTCCCTTCCACGACAGATCGTGAGCTGTCGAGCCAATGGCTTCCCACGTGTCGTATATGCAAGCTGGGATTCTCCCGCATCCAGCTGGACGCCTCTGACCGACACGAGATCAAATCGTCACGTGCCCTTTTCTCGAGAAAATTTTAAAATCCTTTTTATTTTCCTGCTCTTCGGAGATAAATTTCTCACGAGAAGTGTACGCGGACGCTTGTTCGCTATTTCTAAATGGCGTGTTCCAGGTCTACGTTGACGCCTGTTGGCGAAATACTATTTATTTCTCATTGACAATAACTCAAAAGAAAAGATAGTTTTCGAAAATCCCCCCTAAAGCAGCCTCCCGTTCTCAAAAATTTTCTCTAAATTTTGCTCTATTTTAAAATACCCGATGAATTTATCACCCTGACCCAATAGCTCTCTGAAGCGTCGTCCGTTTCTCAATTAAATTCGACTTTAATCCAATGACCTCTGAACTGGTCGCGTTTAGATACGTCGGTCAATCAACGAACACATGGGAGATCGGAGATATTTTGGAACAAAGTTTTAATCCGTGGGGGGGATTTAGTGAAAAGGTGCCATTCTAGGAGTTATTTGGTCAAGGAGTCGAGCGGGGGGTAATTTTGGAATTTCGAGTCAAGCCCGAGGGTATTTTTTTTGGGGTGATTTTGGAATTTTTTCAAAAATGAAAAAGAAAAAGAAAAGAGAAGAGAGGGAGAGGGGGCAGCGCCTCTTATGACGAGGACTACTTGGGCGGCGTGGTGGACCGAGCGCACGCGCTTTTTCCCACTAAGCAGTCGCCTCTTCGGGCTTTAACTCCGGATTATCCAACAATAATTAATCACGATTTAATATTTGTTAAGAAAAAATCAGGTGATACGTGGAGGAAGATGAGGGAAACCCTCAATTTATAATGATATCGAGCGTCGTAAAACACTTGCTATATGCTTAAGTTAAAATGAATACAATTTTTCATTCGATCGTTACGCTTAGCCTTAAGTAATCGATATATCGAGAATCATGTAATTTGTTTAATTGAGTAGTTTAATGAATTTTTGGAGTGTTTGTCAACAAATTTCATTGCTAACGTTGTATGACGAAGGAGTTGTTGCCCTGGACGCGATTGGACGGACAATTGGAAACCGGATATAAATGATGTAAGACTCAATGGCTAAAGATAATGAATATGTCGCTTTCAAAAAAAATTTTAATTTTTCTGATAAGATCAAAGTTTAAATAAAAAAAAATAAAAGAAATGGCTGGACGAAAGAGAGAGCTCTAGACTCCGACCCACAGGACGCAGATGTAGTTGAGAGTGACCCGAACGAAATGATTGAAGATCTAAATGGGTCAACTGGAAGAGATCTCTGATGTGGATACGTGTGGGTTGGACTCGCTTCCCAGTTCCCAAAGAGGTGGGAACACATGAAAACGTTTTGGCTCTCCGGTCGTTTTCGGTGCATGCTGCCTACCTGTTGCAGTCCGATTCGACCCGACCCGGCCTGGCCTGACCTGACGCGATGAGCTTTGACCGAACAACCATGGCAAGAGATATTTTTTGCACCAAAATGCGATGCGCGACGTGTTCGTGCGAACCGAATGTCTAGTTCACTAAAAATAGATGATGCGGGGATTGATGAATTTTGAAGATTGATGGGTCGGAAACCAATCCCGATGATACCCTTTTATTCGGTAAGCGTTGTGTGATTACTTATCAAGTATTACTCGTGTCGTGCTTAGTGGAATTATGCAACTTGAATATCATATGAGTCTCGCGTGAATTTCATATGATCCGGCGGATCAAATGGAGTGGACCACGAGTCGACATGAGCGAATAGACAGCTTCTTTGTTAGACGATAGACCTATCAAATGGGTGGGTCGAGTCGGATCATTCCAATTCAAATTGACCCATTAACCCATTTATGATCTATTTATGCGCAGTGCAATTTTCTTAACTCATACCCGACCTGATCCATACTCAACTCATACCCGATTAGACCCATATTGCTCAAACATTTTCATATTAATTAAATATAAGAAAATTCATACCCAAGCTGCAATGAGAGTGTGGAATGAGTAAGTACAAGATTGAGTAAGGGCGAGAGAAATACGTTGAGTTTAAATCAGTTGTAAACTCATTTATAACCCATTTGCGACTCATTTAACACCAATATAAGACTTTTACCTATTTATGACCCATTTACTAAATATAATTAACATATATAACTAACCTATTTATGACCTATTTACTAATATATGGATTAAGAAATAGATTTATGACCCATTTTGATAAGTCTATTGGACAACCATCCTTATTTTTCTGCCACCCACTCGATGAAAAGCCGCTCTCCCATACAAATCCTCTCCTGTTTCTTGAAATCGTGTTGCCCAGGTGTGAAAAGATCCGGTGTTTTCGACGTGTGGCCACAAACAATGCAACGAGGGAACTGACCATTATTTAACGGGACAAAAAACAAAGGGAAAATTTCAATTAAGAACCCCAAATGGGTCAAATTCTCAAAAAAGAGTCTAAAGTAAATATTATGTCAAATAAGGGCCTGAAGTGCCCAATCAGTTTCAAATAAGGACCCAAAGTGCCCAAAAAATCTCAAATAAGGACCTGGGTCCTCGTCCGGCCAAAATACCTGCCAGCCGGCGAAAAAGCTACTGTTCCGATTTCTGGAACAGTAACTTTTTAATTTTTTTATTATTTTCTTTCTATTGTTCCTTTTCTAATTTTTTTCTTTTCCTTTTCTTTTTTTTTTCTTCTCTTCCTCCGCTGGCCTCGCTCGAGGCCGCCCTTGCCGGCATCGGGCGAGGCCGGCCTTGCCGGTTGCTGGCGAGGGCTCGGCCCCGCCGGCGTCGGGCGAGGCCGGCCTCGCCAGTTGCAGGCAAGGTCGAGCCTCACCTGATCTGGCGAGGGCGGCCCTCGCCCGCGGCCTCGCCTGACGCCGGCGAGGCGGCCTCGCCCAAGGCCGGCGACCTCAACCGCCCGGTTATGGCCGGCGGAGGAAGAGAAGAAAAAAAAGAAAAAGAAAAGGAAAAGAAAAAAACAGAAAAGGAAAAATAGAAAGAAAATAATAAAAAATTACAAAATTATTGTTCTGGCAATCGGAACAGTAACTTTCTCGTCGGACGGTAGGTATTTTGGCCGGACGAGGACCCAGGTTCTTATTTGAGATTTTTTTGGCACTTTTGGTCCTTATTTGAAACTGATTGGGTACTTCAGGTCCTTATTTGACACAATATTCACTTTGGACCATTTTTTGAGAATTTGACCCCACTTGGGGTCCTTAATTGAAATTTTCCCAAAAATAAATGGGGAAATTGAATTTCTGTTACCTTCTCTTGGTCGGCAGGTTGTTCGAAATTCGGCCAGCCCTCTTTTCATTTTCTTTTATTTTCCATAGAACTCCTCTTTGTGTCTTCCATATCGATTTTCCTCTTGAAACCTCTTTTGATTGATTGACCTTTTGGCTAGAAATCGATGAAACTGGGGATTCGAGAAATCCTTTCTTTGGCAATATTCGAGGAATTGGATCTCCGCCCTCCATCCCTCCGCAATTCAGATTTTAAAAACTGACTCGGAAAATTATGATAATAAAATATATGAGAATTAACGTGCCAATACTCGTATGGTCTGCAATATTTCGGCATTGACATTTTCTTTGTTTAATTTCGCCCTATAGCAAGTTATAACCCTCACACCAGTCACATTGTTTTACTCAGTTTTGATTAAAATAAAAAAACTGTAGTGGTATTATTTTTTTTATATCATGTGATAACTTTAGATATTTACGGAGATTCGTTTTATCAGTTCCAAATTTTCATCCTCAAATCAAAGCATCATATGTGGTTGAGTGCGATGAATGGGATATGGCAAAACATTTCAAGATAATTTGGGGTCGAAATTGACTATTAGTGATAAACATTACGAGATGACTTTGGAACCAACCAAAAGGCAAAAAACGGAGAGAAGACAAAAAATGGTATTTGTTAACAAATATTTTCGGGCCACTTGTAAGTCATACCTAATAAAAAGGGGTTATTTTTTATGTATCGACAATGCATAGCCGAAGAATAATGGCGTTTCGAAATGAAAAGGAAATTATTTTCTCTCGTGCTCGTTACAAAATCGAGTTCCCGGCATGTGGCATCGAACATCGTAATGTGCACGTAGACCCGCCCCGTGTTTATGCGTCACTTGGCAATCGTCATCATTATCGTTTCGTCTCGGACAACGCGGAAGGAGCAGGCAAGGACACGTGTCGCGCGCTGATTGGTTGGTGGACAAGTCAGGGGGATGCCGCAATCTCCACGATGTCTCCCCCCAGAATATCACGCGAAAACGGCATGTCGTGGCTCCCTTTTCTCTTGTAACGTGGGCCCTCCGTTGTTGCGTTTCGAAATGACGCGTGGATTAAGACCTCCCTCACCGTTGGATCGCCACTCATCGTGATCAACGGTGCCGTTCGAAATTCAATCCACCGTTGGTCAAAATGTTTTCCTCTCCCCATTTTTCTCTATTTCGTTTCTTTTTAATTTTTTGCTTTTAAAAAAAGTGAAACGTGTTTTTTTTTTATTTTTCCGATCGGAATTTGAAATAGTTTGTGGATTTTAATATCAATACGAGAAAATTTTACCGTTCAAGAAGTTAAAGTGCACATGCCACGAGATTTGAAGAAAGTCAAAAGTCAAAAGAAAAATAGGTAGCACAACAAAAAAACTCCAAATTGGTATATTTGTGACAAATTTATCTGAAATTAATTTTTTTACCACGAAAAACTCTCAACTAATACAGCTGTGATAAATTTACCCCAAACTAATTTTTCGACCATTAAAAGCCAAAAATCGATACATTTGTGATAAATTTATCCTCTGTTAATTTCCGTTAAACTGGATTAGTACCACGAAAATCACAAACTAGTACACATGTGACAAACGGATGGTAAAATCCGAAATTGATACATCTATCAATTATCACGTGTCACTAACTCGGCAA
Source organism: Syzygium malaccense (assembly GCA_031216405.1). Taxonomy (NCBI): domain Eukaryota; kingdom Viridiplantae; phylum Streptophyta; class Magnoliopsida; order Myrtales; family Myrtaceae; genus Syzygium; species Syzygium malaccense. Next base: position 7,169,790 of record CM062262.1, read on the forward strand.
TTTAACGATAAAATTTAACGAAAACTAACGGACGGTAAATTTGTTACAAGTGTACAAGTTTAGGATTTTTGTATAAATTTATCACAAGTGTACCAATTCGAGGTTTTTCATTACATTAAATCAAAGAAAAATCACTCCAAAGAAACAAATTTTGGAGAAGTCTTTGCATTGTCTAAAGACCATGTACGCGCGTGCTATTCCAACCGTTGATTGCGTGGGAATCATCACGATGCCCATGTGATCGACGGTGAAGATGTGCTTTGATTTGCATGATCTATAGGCCTACCGATGTTTAATCCTATTTTTTTGACTTCCTGCTTTTTGACCGCTCTTTGAACAGCCGGTTACTTCGGGTTCTCAATCGCATCAGCCAAAGCACATGCCATCGCATACCAACTTTGAAAAGCGCTAAAGGTTTGCTTGCAAGTCTGCCCACTCGCATTGCAGTCAAAGCGGGCACAGAAATTGGAGTGGAGTCGCAGATGTTGAACCCTAAGAATTAGGAGGAAAGGTAAATTAAAGAGAGATGGCATGTCGGTTATGATTGCTTTCGCGAGAACTTCTACCTTTCATTAGCTTTCGAGTTAAATTGGGCAGTACAAATGACAAAAATGCCACGAAAACCCACAAAAGAGGAGCAGCATCTTAAGTCGACACGGCGATGCAGAAATCGGGCTGCTCGCAGTTGACGGTATTCGAACGGATAACATCCAAGTCTCGAGCTCGAAAAATTTCGAGAAAATTATCCAAAAAGTCATAAAATTATCGTACTTTTATTAATTCGATCATAAAATTTTTTGTGTTTTGCCAATTGAGTACATTTTGTTAATTTTAGCCGGAAATCACCGACGTGGATGCCGGACGTCCTACGCGGCATTGCTGATGTTAATGTTGATAATTTTTAATAATATTTTAATAATTTTAAAATTTTTATTCCTTTTCTTTTCTTTCTTTTTTTTTTCCTTTTTTTCTTCCAACCCTCGTCCAGGGCTTCGCGACCCTCGTCAAGTCAACGTCGGCCGTCCTACATGGCATTACTAGCATCTAAATCATCGATGTCCGGATGAATTCAATTGGCAAAACATATAAAAATTTACGATTGAATTAATAAAATTGAAAATTTTAAAACTGAATCGGTAAAAGTATAATAAATTTATGGATATTTTATAATTTTCTCAAAAAATTTCCAAAACCACGACCAGCCACGCCATCCCGGCGAGTCAAAACAGGAGATGCATGCAAAACTTTAACTAACTACCCTGGAACTCCATCGATAGAGATTTTAAATCGAAGCAAGCAAACCCCGGCGGGCCCCGGCAATCCGTAATGAGCACGTGCCGCTTTTCTTTCAGTTCTGTCGACAGGAATCTTTGTGGCCTGTCCACCGCGGTGGTCGTAATTAATTTTGGGGGGTGGCGATTGTAAAAACCGAGGGAGGAGGAGGAGGAGGAGCGCGGACAAGACAGCAGATCAGACGGTGTTGCGCAGCCGAGGAGAAGGCCAGGTCGCTATCAATCATTCATTTTTACGAAAAAAAATACGTTTGACCTGGGGCATTATTAAGACCACAGCGAGAGAGAGAGAAAGAGTACTTGTTGGTTGGTGGATTTTCGCCACTCCTTCCTCCCATTGCGGCGCCGTTTGGTATTATTAGCGCGCGCTGGCGTTTTTGGCTTTCCATATTGGACCCCGCACCGCCCTAGCTCCAAATTATTGCCTTATTTCTATGGCAAAGAAAGAACGGACTTTAAAATTGCCATTTCTTTTTCCATTGAAGCCCCATTGCTGGTTTTAACGCGATTTTCAAATAAATTCACAGAAAAAGGAAAGAAAATGAAAACCCAGAAATAAAATTAAAAAGGAAGGGTGACGAATTGAGTATAATGAGCATTTGTTGATCTCTGCCTTCTTCTCTAGATAAAAGCATCCCGTGTCGTTGCCAAACGGAGACTGGTGATGTTCTTGTTTTTTTTTTTATTGACCCTCTTGACTCTTTCACTTTAGATTTTCATGTAAAGACTTTTGGTTACCTTAAAGCCAGACCAAACTTTAGTTCTTTTAACTTCGGATGGCATGCGACGTACCGTATTAAAAATGCGAGATGGGTGCTTCCCCCTTGGTCCGTTTCCATTCATAGGAGAATTAGACATTGTTTTTCGCGGGTGAGAGTAGACATTTGATCACGTCTCATGTGTAAAGCTTAAATGATTGGTTTCGAAAATTAGCATGCATGTGGAGAGCAGTTTTGTATATGAGAGCGTAGAGGGATAAATGATTGGTTTCGAAAATTAGTTCGAGCGAAAAAGAAAAGTCTGAACGATTGCATAATGGAAGAGATTTCACATTCGACTTAGGAAGGTCATGCGTTTTTTAAGTTGGTTTACAATTATTTAAGTGATTTTGTCCATTCCTTTATACCATTCTTCTTGTTCATTGGCACTGACACCTGTGCATTCAATTTTTATTGTTTACCAATAGTGGCGATCAGAGAATCTACGGAACGCACGTCTTTGGCACATGAGATGCGTGGGGAGCATCGGTGAAGGAAACGAAAAGGAACGAGCAAATGCTACCAAAGGGAAAAAAAGAAAGAAAGAACATTCATAAAAAGAAAGACAAAAGGAATTGTTCCGGGAGCATCTACTAACTATATACCGTCATAAAATATGTATCGAATTCTGAATAGATTGACCATACACGACACAAAAGTGATAATGAATCAAAAACAATAATCTTTTCCTCACAATGCAAATAGTTGGCGTGGATGAAAATGAAAAATTTTCTTTGCGAAATCCTAAAAGGTAACAAAGATATTTTACATGCGACCAAAAATTAAGATATTTACAATAGTAAAAAAAATAGGAGAGAGAAAAAGAAGCACAATTGGGGGAAAGAAGGTGAATGGTGGGGAATGGCGAGAAGGTACGATCTCTCTCGCTCAATCGAATTGGTGTGAAGCACAGCTGGAGTTAGCGGATTCCAACTGGCACCGTACGGACCGTCCCCTCCCCTGTTACGCAGCTCCCGTCGCCGATCCACCAGATTCCCGTCCCTCCCCCTTTCCCATACTTTTTTCGATTTCTTTATATTACACTATGGTTCGACTTCCGGTCCGTACACAAATCACGAAACCAACCTTAGCTCTTTTTTAACGGGCGTTTCCGAATAATTATATTTGATTAAGGGCGTTTAGAAATTTCGTCAACGGATGTCTTTGGGAAGCACTAGCCCGAATTATCAACTAATTAAAGAAAAACCCAGCACTTCCCCAATACGTGCCAGTCGTCTCGTATTATAAGTGCGATAATTGCTTTGGAAATGAATAATCGCCTTAATTAATTAGTGTGTTTGGATGTTATGTTCAAATAGGCATTTTTCGATATTCCAATTACACGGAAGCACGAAATAGAGGCTGGGTATGGGAAAATAGCAACGCCGGACTTATTAAGACCCGATAGAAAATCGGTTTACTAATTGATGTGTCAAGCCGTGACTGACTTATGAAGAAACAATAACAATACTATACGTCGCCCAATAAATCAATTTTCTATACCGGTCTTAATCGGACCGACATTTTTCGCTGAGAAGATCAAAATCTTTCGTGATTAATCATCTAATAAATACTTTGAGCACGCCTTTTGACAAATGCCGAAAAGATAACAAGCAAAATGAGATATTATTGGCACCTTTGTTTCCTCTTTAATCGATAATCGAGTTTTTGACTCGTCGAACATTCCATAACTCGAACAATTTTTCTTCATAATCTTGCCACTAGTCGCATTTTTCTGGTACACCATCGAGTAATTGCTACAGCACTAAGTCTTCGTTTTCATTAAAAAAAAAGGGTTTCAAGAGATTTTTTTTTGGTCGAAATTTCAAGAGATATCGCAAGTTGATAAATATGGCCAACATGCAGATCTTTTTTTTTTTTTCCAATTTTCCGAAAGTGAATGTACAGGAAAAACCGTCCTTTTTATTTCGCAAGTGGTCGGGGGGCGCACCAAGACCCAAAGGTCCAAAGCCTGGAAAACGCGCCCGAATTGACCGTCATGCCCTTCCAATTTTTTTTTATCCCTAAAAGGGCTTCCGCTGACGTGGCGTTCTCGTCTCCTTCCCAGAATTTGTCGAAGCTTAGCCAATTAATCGCGTCTTAATCTTTGGGGGGGGGTTCGGTCCCCTGCTTTTACCATACTGCACTTGTCGCGTGGCAAGGCGGAAGAGGCCATCGATTTTAAACCTTTTTGATTAAGAAGCATGTTTTGAAAAGGTGCCATCACCATCATCATCCGCGATTGACCCGTTTACCTCGCCGAGCCGTGACTCATTTCCGCGCTTGAATCACGAGGGGATTACAGGAGCTTCCAACAAGTCACATCAGGAAACCGTTTGTTTTATTACACGACCACTAAATGAAGGTTTGCACAAATTAATTAAATAATAACGATAGTGGTAGTAATAATAATGATAATAAAAAAGTGATGGTCGATAGGCCACCGGCGTGCCCTAAACTCCGCCGATTGAGCAACCGTCTCCATCAATTTGGAGTCAAACGCAATCAACACGGCCTTTTTAGAACGAGCACCGACCCACTTTTTGCCATGATAAAGCGCACAGGGGAGGGGCAATTCCGTCATTCCGCACCGGCAGCGACCTTTCCGCTGGAAATTGAAAAGCTATTATTCCCTTGGTTCGGTGCGGCAGAGGAAACGAGGGACTTCTTTTTTAATTTCTATGTTCTAATGGCGGAAAATCGTCCGAGGGAGAAGCTTATCATGAAATTTGTCTCTTTAAAAAATACCACGGAATTCGATATCCGGGTGATTAAATTTTCATTGTAAAATTAGTTGTTTCATTTTTCATCAACCCCTAGTCAATCTTTGTGGTATCATACTGTACAGGTGCATGATCATTGCTGCTTTCTAGAGTATTTATTTAACTTACTCATGACTAAAATCGAGCAAAATTACAATAAGGTCACGTTATGATATATTATAAAAATACCACAATATATATATCTATATAGAACGATGATATTTTAGGCCATCAAAACAAGAAAAATTATTTTTTTCAATAGTTGACTGTTCTCTTATGAATATAATGTGTTTGGAGTTTTCGTTTTTTTCATTCAACTCGATAAAGGGGTCAAGAGTGTATTATTGAGAAAAGGAAATTTCGCATAGTACATCCTCGCGTGACGCAAAAGATATTAACCAAAAGAGTGCGGAAAATTGCAATCGCCCAATGTAATTTATTTTTAAGTCCTCGTTTATTCATTTTTTTCTCTTAAGTAATGTACTGATGTTTTAAAGAACTCACACATGCAGTTTATGAACGGTTAAAAGAGTAAATCCATTCACGATCAATAAAGGTGTAAGATGTATAAAAATAAGAAAAGTTTTCACTTGCTTTTTGAATATAGTTTATAAGTTTAATTGTACCGTTTCACATCGATATGCTTTTTCACGCGGTATTTGATTTACATGGACAGCAGCTAAACCTCTCTAAAAAGAGTAGAGATTTACTCGCACATACTTCTACGATCTCACAGAAAAATCGAGCAAGTGAATAACAGCAGGGCACGCGAATCCGACATACAAAAGACAACTCAAGGGCAAAATGGTCATTTCGGGACGAATATAAATATCACCTAGTTCGCTTTCCCACACTTCGCTTAGTGCAAGAAGGAAAAATAAATAAAAAACAAAAAAAAAACACACACACACACACACACCCCCCCGCCACCCCCTAGGCCCTTGGCCTGGCCTCTTTCTTCTTCCCTCGCAGAGAACTACAGGGGACCATCGCCGCCGCCGCCGCCGTCTTCACCGGAAAACTGTTCCGGAACTCCTCCGGCGACTCGGCCGATTGCCAGCAGTAACTCCGGGAACACGTGAAACGCGCCCTTTCTCGCTCGCCGGCATGTTCTGATATTGCTTCGGAGGTCGTCAGATTCGGCGGGGGAGCGACGACGAGAGACACAGCCCTGCATGGTCGGGAGGCACCATCTTGTTCCGGTAAACGATCGGAGGTACATCAAAATGGCGGATTTCGATGGCTAGGAGTTGAAAAGTACGCGCCTTTTCCTTTGTCGCTCTCGCTCAATTCGTTTTTCCGTCCGTTCCTCCCCTGAGCTTTTTCTAAGACGGCGTCGTTTTGGGGGGAGAGGGAGTACGGGGGAGCTGGAGGAGGGGGGTGATGGGGAAGGTGGGGGTGGCGGTGGCGGCTGCCGGGGCGGCGGCGGCGTGCGTGGTGGCGGCGGCGGTGGTGGGGCGGAGGGTGAGGAGGAGGAGGAAGTGGGGGAGGGTTTTGGGGTTGTTGAGGGAGGTCGATGAAGGGTGCGAGACGAGCGTCGGGAGGCTGAAGCAGGTGGTGGACGCCATGGCGGTTGAGATGCACGCGGGGTTGGCGTCTGAGGGTGGCTCCAAGCTCAGAATGTTGCTCACTTTCGTGGATAATCTCCCTACTGGGTAATTTCTTTTTCCATTTTTATTTGGTGTCGTTTGATTCTTGATTTCTCGCTCTGTGGGCTTGGAATGTTTCTTGTTGTTGACGAGGAAATTGTTGTCCCCTTTTGATTTTGCCCGTTTCTTCTTGTGATTTGGTTGGGGATTTACTTTGACTATTGGACTGTTCATACGCTGAATCCTGATGCCGGTTGCGGGTCATGACCGAGCTTCTTGTTTATTTGTCCCTGAACAGTTTATTTTCGCAGTGTAATATTGTCTCTTGATGTTCTTATTCAAACACTAGAGACTCCTGCTCATTGATGCTTAGAGCAGTCTTTTCGAGGAATAGGAAATGTCTAGCTTTAGCGGATGTACCATGACTAAGAAAATTGGGATTTCATTTGTTCAGTATGATGTTTCGTTGGCATTGTCAATCCTGTTCTCTGTCTAGTGCTGTGCTACTTTTACGACTGAAAATTTATTGCCTTGTGTCACCTTAGTCTAACTGACTTATGCAAGGAGCAATGCAGATGATTCAAATGGGAATGCCAGCAATTTGGAACTCTATTCTCTCTTGTAATTCTGTTTCTTTTTTGTTGCTATTTAGGAGCGAGGAAGGGACATATTATGCGCTGCATCTTGGAGGTACTTATTTTCGGATGTTGAGGGTAAAGCTAGGAGGACAAAGGTCCTCGATCCTTGTACTTGATGTGAAACGACAACTCATTCCTCAACATCTGATGACCGGTACAACTGAGGTGGGTTGATTAATGCATTGTGGGAGATTTATATATATCTATTTTGTAGTCCCGAGCCCTGTAGTTTTTACAATGTGCTTGTCATAACATAGTTACTCCTTGCAGGATCTTTTTGATTTTGTTGCTTCATCGTTGAAGGAATTCATTGAAGGAGAAGAAAATGGTTCTGCATTTCCGTTGGACAGAAGAAGAGAACTTGGTTTCACATTCTCATATCCCGTTAGGCAAACCTCTGTTTCATCTGGCATTCTGATCAAATGGACAAAAGGATTTGCTATCGAGGACATGGTTGGTCTCTTCCAGCTTTCCTTTCTTGTTAGATCGCTAGTAATTTTGCATTACAAAAAACTTCATTTCCATCTAAGTTCGTGGCAGTAGTTCTAATGATAGTAATGGTAGTATCCTTCTGGATTTTGTGTCCAAGTGACGATGGTTCTCTTTTAAGGAGGTAGTAGTTCGTTTCTTTACTCCTGTTTCGAGATTCTTTTTTTTTGTTTTCTCGGACAATTGTCCCAACTCAGATTAGATCCTTCTCTTTATGAGATTTTAATGTAACGTGTATATTTTTTTCCTATGAGGACGACAATTTAGCTATTATTTATTCCTGCTAATCAGTGCAAAAGGGGGACAACTGAACCGCTTAAGTTGGATAATTTGATTGGTTTTCAGGTTGGGAAAGAGGTGGTTGAATGTTTACAACAAGCATTGACAAGAAAAGGCCTGTCTATGCGCATTTCTGCCCTGGTAGACTTTCCATCTTTAGTTTCATGTGTTTATTTTTGTTGATCATGCCAAGAGTTTTTAAGCATATTGGAAGTGTATTGCTATGTAGATGTAATACTTAGATACAAGAGTGCAGGATTGCATTTCGACCTATCAGCGATGCAATATAATAAATTAGGATTTTTCTGTAATATGCTGAATTTTAGCACGGTTTTTTTCCCCTTCTTCTAATCTTTTTTTTTTCTATCCGATTATTTATTTTCTTTGACTGACAGATGCACTTCTCTCGGACTGTTAATTGAATAATTGTTGTTGAGATGGAGTTTGTTCGTCTGGATTAGGTCAGATGATCTTGTAGTGAGGTGATAATTCGTGTAAAAGGAAACTCTAGTTGGGTTTTCTCCATTGAAAATGGAGATGCTAAGGAAGGACTCCTGTGCATGGCTGAGTTGGCTAATCCCAGAGGCAAGGTTTTAGATGATCGAGTCCCATCAAGTTCGGTTGATCTTAGAAAATCTCCTGCTTATGAAAGATTATCACCTTCATTTGACGTGTATACTCACACATGGCATGAATTGATGCATTTTCGTGTTATGTCTTATGGAATGGTCAACTTTGTGCTTTTTATGACCTGAAATTTTGGCAGATTTGATGAGATTTTCGTTGTTGATGAGTAGGTGAATGACACGGTGGGAACTTTAGCCCTGGGACATTATCATGATGCAGACACTGTTGCTGCAGTGATAATTGGAACTGGCACAAATGCTTGCTATGTGGAGAGAATGGATGCAATAATTAAATGCCAAGGAATTCTTACTTCCTCTGGAGGCATGGTATCTTTTCTTTCATCTTTTACTGAAATTATCTTGTATGACTTAGATTTCACGTGCTTATTTTCTTTCAAGGTTGTAAACATGGAGTGGGGAAATTTCTGGTCGTCTCATTTGCCAAGAACTTCATATGACATTGATTTAGATGCCGATAGCCCCAACCCAAATGAGCAGGTATCGTTTTGTGCTCTCTTTCTATTTCTTTTGCTTTGGCATTAATACGTTTGAATTAACATATTACCACGTGGAGATTTTGCTGTAGGGTTTTGAGAAAATGATATCAGGAATGTACCTGGGTGATATTGTGAGGAGAGTACTGCTCAGGATGTCCCAAGAATCCGATATTTTGGGGCCTGTTTCTCCCAGGTTGTTGACACCCTTCATATTGAGGTAAAATTTTGAATGCTCTCTCTCTCTCTCTCTCTCTCTCTCTCTCTGCTTGTGACTGTGCTTAGATGAAGAGAGTTAAGTATAGGTTTCAGTTCTTATAAATACTAGCTAGCACTGTTGGATACCGAATGTGGGAAATCAAATCTTGCATTGCATGGGTCTGAACATCAGTTAAATGACTGCTTGACATACATGATATCAGCAGTTTTTACTTCTGGACCGGAAACAATAAGTGGTACCCAGACATTCAAGTATTCTTGCATATCTATCATCTCAGGACACCTTTGGTGGCAACTATGCATGAGGATGACTCCCCAGATTTGGCAGAAGTTGCAAAAATCTTGAGAGACATTCTCGAGGTAAGCACGCTTATTTGATATTCTCTCCTCTTTTTCCCGTTGGCTATGTTTATTTGAGTAATATTAGTTAGTATACACTTTCTAATTCTTTCATTTGGTTGCCTGTGTCCTCGGGTCTTCCTCTAGATCCCAGATGTCCCCTTGAAAGTACGTAAATTGGTCGTAAACGTGTGTGATGTGGTTACTCGAAGAGCTGCTCGACTGGCAGCTGCAGGTATCGTGGGAATTTTAAAGAAGATTGGTAGGGACGGTAGCGGTGGAATCATGAGCGGGAGGAGCAGAGGTGACGTCAAAATGAGGAGAACCGCCGTGGCCATCGAAGGCGGTTTATACACCAACTACTCAATGTTCAGGGAGTATCTGAACGAAGCCATGGTCGAGATATTGGGAGAAGATGTGGCCAAACACGTGATTTTCAATGTGATGGAAGATGGATCGGGAATTGGTGCTTCCCTCCTTGCGGCTTCACACGCATCCAACGATCTGGATGCCGTACAGATGCTATAAGTATATATATTGTTTGATATTTATACGAATAGCCCCTGTAAATGTAGCATTTGTTTTTCTTCTGGCATTGTCCATATCTTCTTTATAAATGGAAAGAGGTGAGGCTTGTTCATAGTATGCCATTGGATTCATATCTTTATTGTACATTCGACCAAGCAAATTTAAATGAAGGTTCTTTCTACTTTGTCCTCTTGTATTCACCAGGAAAGGCAAGAGCAAATATGATGGCAATTGCAAATTTTACAGGTTAAGAAGAGAGCACCACCGAAGTGCATTATTGATAGTCGCTTGCAAGTTGCGAATTGCAATATGTCTAGACTGTTTTGTTTTCTAGTTGGGATAGAAGACACTGTAGGTCCTTGAAAGAATTGTTTTCCCTATGTTCAAGTTATTTTCTTTCATTAAAAAAAATAAAGAAAAAACGTTAATAGTGGATGCTGAAAACTAAAAGAAACAAATAAAATAAAATGAAAGAAAAACTTTCTATAGAAAAATAATCACAGAAAATAAGAAAATAAGTCTTGTTGCTAATGGTGTGCCGTGCTCGGCCACCCGATGAGATGGGATTTTACGTGTAATCCAACTCGAGATTCACGTAAAATTCATTTAATCTAACAGTACATGTACATTGACTTACTATAAATGTATGCGCACTGGTCAACACTGAAGTGGCACCACTGTATATTGCCACATTGGAATTTACGACCCAAATGATTGATGAAAGGATCAATTTGGGACAAATAAAAATGTATCTTCAGGTTCCAATTAGCCCCAAAAGAAAAAAGCCGAAAAACGAGAAATTAGTCAAGCTCAAGATATTTAGCAACTGAAAAAAGTTTTTAAGGTTTGGGGGGTAATATATATATATGCGGAGAGTATGTAGAAACTCTTCGAGATGATCAGCATGTTTGGCCAAGAAAGATGCCATAAGGTGATTTTTAAGGACAATTGGAGCCTTGTGTTTGTCATTGACATTAAGGTTGCATACATGTGAATAACAATAAGAATGTTTGGCCAAGAAAGATGCCACAATGAGAGAGAGAGAGAGAGAGAGAGAGAGAGAGAGAGAGAGAGTCATTTCCAGTCCAAAAACTCAATCTTTATATGGCCATCCATCCAATACAAGAGAGGCATTTCCTGGGCAAAATCTGCCTGAGGAAATTAAACTCAAAACACACCGAAACAAACCAAAGAATCCAAGTCAATATCGACCTCTTTGGAAATGAATGAAAGGCTGAAACATATTTTCCCTCTCACATTCCAGGAACCCATTCTCTACTTGGACTCTAAGCAGTTGGAGGTTTGTACAGCTTCTCCACCATCTTCCTATACTCTGCACGATAAAAAGACGGATTCAATCAAGAAAAAGTCCCATCTGAGAACTGGATTGCTTGCGTATATTCAAAGTTGACAAGGTAGATTAGACAGAGAAAGAAGCTGACCTTCCTGATTGCTCCATAACTGTGCTGCTTGGGTGTTCAAAGGCGAGCTTGTGTTTGGTTCTGTTAGATCCCAATTCAACCAGAACGAAAGAAAAGAACCGGGTCACACAATTGAGATGAAACAAACTACTACAAAGAATATATCAAGAGTCCAGTGGTGTTACTGCGGCATTACCTCCAAGAAGACTCTGGATAGAGAGCAATATGGTTCTGACATCGTAAGCAGATGACCACTTGTCCTACAAAAGCCATCACCTCGCATTTAGCAACAAACTCATCTCGTCGGAAACACTAAATCATACATATGTAGAATCTCGAACTCACCTGCAAAATGTCCAAGCAAATGTTGCCATAGACATCGACATTGGGGTGAAAGCAGGCGGTCTCGAACTTGACTTTTGGGGGCTTGAAAGGGTAGTCATTTGGGAAGGAAAGAGAGAGCCTGTACTCCGTTCCTTCAAACACCGTGTCTTTGCTTCCGGTGATTGTTCCTTTCCAGCAGAATATGTTATCTTCCTCCGGGAATGCAGATATCCCAGGATCACCACCCATCTGTGCGCAATCGCGCCCCAATCCCAATCAAAAACCCAAAAAAGGAATGAAATTCATAATTGAACTCAAGATCCTAACTTGTTACTGAACCCTAGATCGTTCTGGACTGTGAGATAAGTTTGATCCCTAACTAATGGAGAAAGAATGCTAATTTCTCACTTGTGCGACACGTTAGCTGCTTCCAACAGGCATTAGATGCATGTTTCTTAAAGTGGAAGAAGATGTACAGAAATCTGTGGTGTCATAGAAAGGAGATGGATGCGATTTCTTACCATTAAAGCCATCAATTCAGATTGCAGCCTGCTTAATCCACCGAAAGAAACAAAGCAAAAGCAATCAGAACACAAATCCGGGCCAAAACGCCGAAAAAGGAACAAATCCGTTGGGGTTTTGTGATCGGGGGGACGACCTTTTGAGCACGGACTGGGTGTCGACGCTCTTCGCCGCCGGGAGGGGCTGCTTGGAAGGCGGCGCGGCGGCGGGAGTGTTGCCTTGGTACCTCTCTTGCTGGGTATCGGCGTAGTTGTTGACGGCGGCCATGGCTCCCTTCCTTCCTTCCTATCTCTCTCCTCTTCGCCTCTCTCTCTCTCTCTCTCTCTCTCTCTCTCTCTCTCTTCTTCCGTTCGTTCTCTGATTCGCCGATCGCGACGAGTGCTGAAAGACGCCGCAGGCGAGCGAGAGCGCGAGAGAGACCGCGGATCAGAAGGCGACCGCGAAGGCAAATTCGACTCTGAAAACGGAAAACAGAGAGGAAGAAGAAGAGGAAAAGAAGAAGAAGAGGAGGAGGAGGAGGAGGAGGAGGAGGAGGAGTTGGGTTTTCTTTGTGGGTTTCTCTCTCTCTCTCTCTTCTTCTTGGCTCGGAGAAATAAGCGAAGGGGATCGAAGGCGAGAGAGAAGTGAAGAGGAACGGAGCTCTGCGAGATTTAAGAATGATTTGTGAGGTTCGGGATTTATTCATTTGTTTATTCTTCTTTTTTTTGAAAAAAAATATGACCGTTGCGTTGCAGAGGCGGCCGTGCAAAACAAGGTGGGTGTTTTAAGCCTCAGTTTGCCCCTCCCTCCGCTCTTCCTTTTCAAACGGCTAGTTTTCTTGCCATTCCGAGTAGTTGTTTGGGCTTTCCAGTTTTGGGTTTGCCTAATTCGGCTCACCTTCTTCTTCTTCTTCGGTTGCTAAAATCTGTATCTTGGTCATCTCGGCTCTTGAACGATCGTTTTTCGAATTTTATCGAGAGAAATTAAGTTGTTAATGCGTTCTTTCGCAAATAGCAATAGCTAGAACTGAAAAAAATGAAAAATGTATGCCGTGTTTGGGAGGAGGGGGAGAAGAAAATTAGAGATTAGAGCTGAAAAAAAATCAGAAAATTTATTTTTTTCTCTGCTTTCTCCCGCAAAGATTTGTGATTTTTCGTTTCGGTTTTCCATTTAAACTTTTGAGTTCCAACCCCCCCTCCCCTTGCACTTATATTCCGAAAGTATGGCATTCGCGGCTCTAGTAACGGGGAGGTGATGTAATTGGATTGAAACTATGAACGAGAGTTTCCAGTTTATCATTGATTGTCAGGAAGTGCGCTCACACGCATTTTCTTACGGCGAAGAAATCTACACGCATCCCTCCTCAATTATTCACGACACCTTTTCCAATGGGGAACCCTCTTAGGCCCACCCCAGTTGAGTAAATCTTCGAGATACCTATGCCTTATTCCTTATACGTGAGGAGGCTTAGTGAACTCTCCTGGTGGAAAATCTTCAGGGCAAGAATCGAACCCCCAACTAATGCGATCGGGAGAATGGCTTCACCGGTAGGACGACGTGCCAAGCAGGCGGGTTGGCATCATAACTACAAACCGGAGATCAATCAGCAAAATACCCATTTTTAAGAGACAAGGTGTTTTCATTCTTTCCTGTTTTGACTTATATATTCGTGCCTGTTTTCTTTGACCTTGAGGATAATACTCAGTTTCGAGTAAGCTATAGGATAGGACTGAGTACAATCAATTACTGATACAACCTACAAAACTCTAGGGTAAGACGATGAAGACCCTGCAGTTAAATTAAGCATGACCGGATCGTACAAAAACATACTAAAAACCTTCATTGCCCTAATACTTTCCACTAAATTTAAACTCAATAAAGTGCTTGAACATTTGTTCCAACGCCTTCAATTTACAGGTATGCTTCACTGATTTATCGAATCACCCGTGAAATTCGTTGGAAGAAAACGGGGCACATGCTTATGCTAAATTTGATGACCTCCCTCATCCATTGCGGAGCGATTCTCTCGTAGGTTCCCAGTGATAGCACGCTATACATCAGCTCTACATCCCCTCCAGATGCTCTGTTGGCCCAAGTGAGACTGAATGAATAGCCTGTTGGAAAAACAAAATTGAATAACGATTTTAGTGGGTAATAACCATTTTACAGGTCAATAAGAAGTACCATAGATACAGTATTAAAGAAGTAACATAAATGCTCACATCTCTGAGATCACATCTACCATAGATATAATTCATTCCCTATATTCCATTCAGCTTGCTATTTCAAAGCCCTCCATAGGAGAGATGCTACCTGATGCACCTGATCTAACCCCAAATATGCGGATTCTATTCAACTTGCTATTTCAAAGCCCTCCGCAGGAGAGGTGCTACCTAATGCACCTGATCTAATCCCAAATATGCAGTGCTTCCTTCCCTAGTTCCTCTTATATAAGAAACCACCTCTGATACACATGCACTAGTCGAGTTCATAAGACATCCATGACAACGAAAAGCAAATTTGCATGGCATGAATAAGCAGATGGTTGTGTGGATTGAGCAAAACACTCTGAAAAAATAGTAAAAACCTGAAGAAGCAAGTAGTATCGCCTAGTATAATTCAAACAGAAACATATATCTTCATAGCATAAGAATTACCACTTGATTCGTGGAGTGCTACCAGGCAAAATTTTCCCGTTTGATCGCCAATTGAAAATTTCATACCAAGTGTGTACTGAATAAGAGCTTGAAACATGCAGTCAAATGTCGAACTGTCACTCACCCCACCACCTACAAAAACATGAACAATGAGAATACAGATTCCGCCTAGAATAGCGAAGGCACTGAAACAAAAACTTACCTGATTTTTTATCTGCTCTTATGCAGCACCCTGGCTGTATAGTTACCCCAAACACGTCAGAAAAGCTAAAGAAACCGACGTATTGTAAAGGACATAAGGTTATCAGATACCTGAAAAGCATCCTGAACAGCACTACAGGACACAATATCCCCATGAAACTCTTTCTCTAAACCTAGAAGCGGAGAATTCTCTTGAACATTGGTATGAGGCCCAACTGCATTACTCGTATCAGTCTCAGAAGGCCTCCTCCGCTTTCTCTTTGATGATTGATAAGAGCCATGAGGCATGTCTGATTCTGGCAGTGCATCTTCAGGCGTATGCAGCTGTTTATTATCATTTTCCTCCTCATCTTGGATGAAAGTAGGTCCCATGTCTAGCAGCTTACGGAGTCTAGCAACTTCTTCAGAAAGTTCTTTATCTGCCACAATAATAGAACCTCTAAATACAGTACCAATCCAAATAAACATTCTTTAAGTCTAGCATATCTGTTCCAGAACAGACGACAAAGATGGAGAAAATGCAGTAAATGAAATAGAAAGGAACATAAGAGCTATCCACACTTGTACAGGCAGCAACAAGACTAAAAAGGAGCTTCTTCAGTCTCCATACGTAAAGCATTCATAATGACTCAAGATCTACATAAGCAACAATACTTGGACATGCAAAGTAGATGAATGGCAAAAGTAATGAAGTAGAACCCTGCAAATTAAACTCAGCGCCCCTATAAAGCATCAAAAGAAACAAGAGCTTTAACATAAAAGAAACATTTTGCAACCTCATAATTCAAGGCTATGCCTACATGTAATGGTAGTAACACAACACTGAAGTAGTCAATGGGGGGACAAGCATCGTAGGACACGACAGAAGGGCAAACAGGTAACACCCAGTGCAAAGTGCGAAATTCACACACCGCACTAGAGTAGTTCAGTAAATGCTCAAAAGTGCCATCTTTCAATCTACCCTGGACACTAGCAAGGACATAGTCTACGGTGAATAACACCTAAACCAGCCCAGATTCAACAAATTCCCTCGGGAAGGAATTTACAATTGCTTACTCTTCTGGAATTCTTCGATCAAAAGCTTTTGGTTTTCCAAACTGGACTCGTCCACATTCGATCTGTCACGCGTTAAGATGCACTGATGTCATGTCACTCTCGCCTCCAGCATAAATTGGCAAATTTGACAGGCCCAGAAATCTAAAAAGGAGAGTCTCTAGAATAATACCCTGTAGCAGCCACCAGTTCATCGATTTTCGCACGCAAATTGTCATTCTCATCTCTCAAGTGCTGTATCAACTCCTCAGCAGCTGCATCACCGTAAATACACATCAGGATAACAATTTTCATTTTACAAAAAAAAAGGAAATTTCACAAAATTATTTGGGAAACATCAGCACACTATTCGGGGGAAGGGGAGAGAGAGAGAGAGAGAGAGAGCTCTAACCAGTCATGTAATTCATGAACTTCAGTTCTTGCTCCTTGTTGACTTCCTCCAGCGCACCGAACTTCTTCGCCTAGCGACCGGAAAATCCAAATCGGCAAAGAGAACGGGAACGAAAGAAACAAAAAAAAAAACGAGGGAAATGCAGACACGACGTCCGTCTTCTCACATGACAATCGGCGAAAACCTCAATCAGGGAAAAAGGGGGAAAAGGCACGGACGGTACCTTGAGCTTAGTGTACTTGTCGTACAGCTTGGCGTACAGAGGCTCCATATCTTCGCGAACGCGAGGAGGAGAGAAGCGAAAACCCTAGACTTCTTCTGAACCCGATTCGAAAGGAGGAAGAAGACGGGAAGAAGCTGCGTAACTGCGGAGGGGAACTCGAGTGCTGCAGTGAGGTGAGGTGCGTGCGCCCTTTTGGCGTCGGCAGGACGAAGGGCGGCGAAGAAGAAGGCGTGGCGATGATCTCTCTCCGCCTGGGAGGGAGCGGAAGTTCGAATTTCAGGAGGAGAGCCCCAGCGTTGTACGGCCAACGTTTTCTCAAGTTTTCTCCGCGAAATGTTGGCTCTTCCAAACGGTAAATGGGTGCGATCTAGACATCAAATTTGAAAGTTACGGGCTCGCCAATTTCGAATTTTCCATAAAGAAAGAACCAATCTAGGACTTTTGAGTTGCGAAAGAAATATTTCGTGATGAGGCGTGAAATGCTAAACGTAACATCCAGAGAGTTTGATAATGTTAATTGTTTGTGTCCGTTACCCTCTCACCCCATTTTACCAACACAAAAATAAGAGATTTCTTGAGTTTTCACGAGCCACGAACAATTTGTGCTCACAAACCCAGAGTCCGAGCTCAAAATGGTCTGATCTACTCTTTAGTCATTAAATTAAAACTACATCATCTCACTTGTTTTACCAGGTTTATAACCTAAAGTGGAGATGCAACATTTGAATTCACGAAACATATGTTTGATGCGCTGCATCAGTTTTAGCACTAGGATCATGGACAGCAATCTCAGTTCGATCGGGGTTTTCTTTAAGGCTGGCTTCGAGGGAAATCTTCATTCTTCATGTATGGCAACACTAGGAGAAAAAGTTATACTAAAGTGTATCAATTCTCGTCTCTTGAATTTTCCTGAACTCTATGCGTCACACATAACCTGGCAGATGCATTGGTACCTGTGCTGCACGTATGTTAAATAAAGATAGCAGCATTCACATTCATATTTCAGGTTTGGAGTGCTGATCGCTAACAAACGTTGGCCCTGATAGTGGAACTATGACAATCTCGATGAGTTGAAACTCTTCATAATTTCCGTCTCAAATTGTTCCTTTCCCCTTCCTGACCTCACCTTTCCAATACTCTTATCTCATGAAACTCGGTTCACTGCTCACTGACACTCGAGCTCAGCAATAAGGGGAAATGGCGGCTTAGTCTTGGTCCACTAGGTACCGCTGGAAAAAACGGAAGAGAGCTTCCTCGGCATTAAGAGTTCTTCAAGGATGATAAAGCCTCCCTTGTTGTGGCTGAGATAACAGCATCTGAAGCATTAGGCAAGTAGTAATATTTACCTGCAAATCAAATAGAGAACTTCGGTGAGAACGCTTTGATTTCGTTGCCGGAACAACTCATACTATTTTACGCAGGAAAACCTTGAGCGACTCTGGCTATCTCCTTAGCAAAACCAGTGGAAACAAACTTGTTTTCTGTGTCGATTACTAGGAGCGACATCCCCGATTTGTATATCTTTCCGGCCACTTCAAGTATTTCATCCTGAGAAGCCAAAATAAGAGAAGAAAATAACTTTCTCGCCACTACTCTCGTATCAAAGCGCATTAACTTCCTTAAGCCAAATAAAAAGGCAAAGGAAATGTAGTGTGGCGCCTCATCGATAATGGCCAAATATATCAGAAAATCAAGAAAATAAAAATGCCGCGTGGAGCTGCAACTTCGAAAATATAATGTCATCGGCATCATATGCCACGTTCACAAACAGAGCCGAAACTTTTACCTTTAACTCTTGCGATGAGGGCCTGGGAGCATCATTAGCGGGAGCAGCTTCAGGGTCAGTGGATCTTTTCAAAGATATATTTGCTCTACCATCAGTTATGGCAACAATCATCACACGTCCAACATCACCACTCTTCTCTGCATTCAACCCGACCCTCACGGCCTAAGCAGATTAGAGTCTTTTTTAGATACAAAATAATCTTTGTAAGTTCAATTAGAGTGAGGGATGATTATTCAACAAGCAATAGGAACTGTAGTCAAACAAGTTTAAAAAGTATCACTAATATTTTGACCTACACCTGATACAGAACTCAAACCGCTGCATGGGGAAAACAAAAATATTCATTGAACGACTTCCGTAAAGACCTTACTCGTACAAAAATAAAGATCTTCCCTTAGAAATGACCAGAGGAATACTTGATTATTACGGAAAAATGACCAGAGGACCCAGATGACTCCACATACCGTGGTAAGACCATGAGCCAGGGGAGAACCTCCACCACAGGGAAGTCTCTCGAGACGCTTTCTTGCCATGGCAATTGACCTGGAAGGAGGCAGGAGAACTTCTGCAGCATCTCCACGGAAAGGAATAATAGAGACCTATACAACGTTACCAGTGAAACAATTCAAAAAGGATCATTAGGAAAACACTATTCACCAAAAAACTTGTCGCGAGGTCAACCTTCAGCAGTTCCCTAAATATCCCGGATGTTCAGGGAGAGACTCAAAACTAATTTGCAAGTTCTCTGAGCATTTAGCAAGAAATAGGTTTTTCGCTGTCCCTGATATGCTACCTATATCTGAATCTTTTGCATACTGAGTAACACAGGAGAAGACAAATCTTGAAATAAAGTTCGAAGAGAATCCTTCTGGTTTCTCCCGTGCCTACAACTTTACCAACAAATGCCATCGTTTTGGCTGTCACAGTACATTGTATGTCTTTGACGTACTTCTTAATAACCACAAAACTTTCCACATATTTCAATTGCTTCACAAATTGCCATAAACCAAAATCCTCAAAGACAAAGAACCTTTCATTTCACCTTCAATCCACCGATTCTTCCTTTCTTCCCAATTGCTACAATTTATTTATTTTTTGTTATTTATTCTTTCAAGAAATTTCCTTCCATGCAGGCAACATAAATGCGGGGCTCCTATTCAATATATACTAATTATTAGAAATACATAACAAACAGTGACCTTTAAAAGCATGCAAATTGTAAGTTTTCAAGGGTTGCATGGATGTTATCAAGGTGAAGCACAACGACAGGGATAGTCGAACTATAATAGCAGGATTTACAGAGTGCATTACAATACAACATTACGAACTTTCTTCCACTCTCCAAAGTGGATCAAAATTTTTGTAGTGCTATCTCCCTCATCAGTGAAATCTCCTTATATTTCAGTGACGTCCAAGATATAAGAAAGATTTCTTGTTAAAAGAGCATGCAATCCTCATCTTCTAATTCATTGGTACTTAAGATAAAAAGATGTTGCTGCCTGAATTTTTGTCTTCTTTTTTTTGCCCCAAAAAGACCTCAGGTGCAATGAACAAGTTTTCCACATTAAGTACCTGATCCCTGCTTGTATAGCTCTCCGCCAACAACTTAAGGGCTGCACCTTTAGCATTCTGCATTCGGTTTAGAGCCATACTTCCACTTGCATCAACCACAAATATTACCTACACAATGTTATATGAAGTTCCATTCAGCAAATAGCAGGATCACCATGGCATATGGCAAATTCCATGCATTATTGATTTTGCCAAAACTGAGAATAGACGACAAAGAATCCAACAAATTACTTGCATGACAGCAGTCAAGGACCCGATAAGATTAGATAACAAGGAGAACAACCAAAGATTTATCCTAGAATTACTGCAATCCTGTTGCAAGAGTAAAGGTTCAATACCAATGCTCCAGCTTTCCGAGCCATTCTTTTTGCCCTCATATCACCTTTCTCCACGTACACTTTCCTACTCTTTTGGACATCCTTCGCCCTGCGCAGCTTCTGATATGGTGCAGCAGCTCTTAGGGTAGCATCGACAGCTAACCTCTTCACCGGACCCTGTAAATGGACTGCATTTAGGATTAAAAGATAGAAACGGCCTTCCCTAAAACTACAGAAAATGAGTCCATCCCTATGCCTTCAGCAAAGAGATGCTTAATAATCCCCAACTTCCAAAATCTTTACAGGTAATTAACAGTGAATGGCAATTTAGACTCAGCCACTAAGGAGTACAGAGAAGAAAACAAACTCGAAGCAAGCTTCTGCACCATGCATACAAACTTAGAAAAGAGCAAGATTTTCCATACGGATATTAAAGAGGCGCACTAATAACCTTTGGAAGCATGGGCTTAATATACCGGCCTCTATCCTCAGAAAATATAACATTCTTTGCTCGACCAGCCTTCCCTCGACGTCTCTGCGCTTGCTGAGCAAAGAAGAGGAGCTTCTCATCGACCAAACCACCTTCGGCATCAAAGACGAACTCCTCAGGTATCTGTTCTTGCTGCTGTTCGTTCTCTTCATCATTCTCATCCTGTTCGCAAGGAGAACTGCATCTCTAGGTAAACCTATACGATAGTTTTGTTACAATCATGCAATAGTATAGAAAGAAAAACAGACCTCTTGATCTTCCTTTTCATTTTGCTCCTCCCCAGGATCCTGATTTTGCGGAGGAGGTGGTGGGGGAGGCTGTTGGTCATTTTGTTCTGGTGGGTTCTCACTGACGATTGAACGAGGAAGGATCACAAGCTCCACCTGTATTCCACAGCATATTATAGAAGAAATTTACACCTTGCTCCATAATGAAATTGCTGCGTAATTACAAGGGATGACTCGTTCAATGAACTGCAAATGCATTTGCAGATGGCAACATATTTAGGATCTTATGAATACTAACTCTGAGAAATAATGCGTTATTTCTTCTAAAGTAAATATTATTTTGTGGGAGAACATCCTCATGATCTTGAGCCAAATAAGCTATGACACTCTTATCCATATGAAACAGCGAGTCTTATAAACCTCTACTACATGCATCAGAAAAAACCAGAATGAACTCATGGAAGTGAGCCAAAAATTGATGCCAGTGTGGCGAAATTAACAGTTGAACTGAGGAGAAACATTTCTTGTAACTTTCAGGCAATCTAATATGCTTATGAAACAATCCATGGTCTGTCTGACATGATGCTTATAAGTTCCAGCAATCAGAAATGGACGAAGTTTTCTATAATAATGGATCGCGGAGAAACCAGGAAAACAATGTGTTTCAGATGGATACTCAACAGCTTTTTTAAGATCATCCACATAAACTTTTTCACGCCCTTCTAAAGCAGCTAAGCACTTTGCGACTCGGGCAGCATATAGCTCAGCTCTATGTCCCTGCAAAGATGAACAGATATTTCAGTAGGTATGCAGTATAGCCACTGAGCAAGACAGAACTCAACAGATGGCTAACTCCACAACTCTTTTTGTCAGAACAGCCGAGTTCATATCTGATTTCACTTTCTAGGGAAAAGAAACTCGCATATCTGTTGATGTGAAGAGGCCAATAGTGCTTCACTCATTTATTTCTTGCTGCCATTTGTACTTTAAAAGCCACATGATTTAGGTTCTTATTTTTCCTCTCCGGGGAAATGGAGTTTCTATGACATCATCCTGCAACCTCCACCTACAAACTACAGGTTTCCTGCATAAGTTCTACAGCTTTTGTCCTAACTAGTTATCTGGATCGAGCATTAATGCCATCTGCAACTTAAGCACAAGAAATAGCATATAAATAATGCAGAAAACTCAAAACCACAGGTTTTCTGAGAGGCATTACACATGCAAGAAAACTTGTCAAACGATAATACAACACAAAAACATCATCAGTAGTTTCACAGCACACAAAGCCAATATCTAAACAAGAAAAATATAATTTTCTGAGGCTTCTAGTATGAGGAGAAAATAATTTCTTGGAAATTAGAAAAACGAGAAAGCATTAGAAGTCTTTGCCAAGTTCAAAAGTTGAGAAGCTGCACTGCCAATTTGAGGAACTACAAGCATGGAAGAATCAGGCCACGCCCTCATATTCTAATGATATCATCGACTCTACTTGTTTAAGAAAAACAGTATTTACCAGAATTAGTGTCATAAAAGGTGAAGGATGAGGAGGCGAAGCTGGAAGCATACTCTATGGACCTCTTCACTCTTTGTTTACACAAAGCCATCAGACTTATAATCCAAAAAAACAGGAATATAATAATCTAACAAAGAGTCCAGATGTAAGAACCTGACAACCACCTCGAAGGGCTTCCATCACTAAGTACTTCAACTGCTCTCTGCTGATTGTGACATCTTTCAGATACTCTCTAGCCAAAATGATCTAAATGTGATCCGAATACCAGTTGTTAATGAATAAGCATCTCATCTCAAAACATTGCTTCTCAAATAAACAAAAATATCAGTACTAAAGAGTACAATGACGAATATAGCTTCTCAATAGAGTAAAATAAGCAAGGCTAGATCTAACAGAAGCTTATAAACTGGAGAAGAAAATTTCATAAATCAATCATATTTACTTTGCAAATGATAAGTAAGGGCAAGTATGTCCAAGACCACTGTAGTTTCAATAAATTAAACCACATCAAAGCATTTCCAAGATCAACAAACAAAGCAAAAGACAGACTAAACAATCTTTAGTTGATGTCTATGTGAAGAAAATTCCATTTCTAGATTACATGTCAAAATATGAGATGCAAACATAACTACTGAACTTTGCCACCAATTACAAGGTCAATTATCTGTGGGTCTTAGCATCTTCTATCCTCAAATTAGTGTCGAAAGACTTGATGCATGACTTGTTCCAGTGATTAATATCTCACATACAAAAGAATAAAATGAGATATACCCACCTTTACATATAAGTGCAGAAGGGGGTTAAAGAGATAAGTACATATTTTTATCGACTTGGCAGATCTGCATCCAAAACTAGTTTATTGGATATTTACCTGAGTCTTTGCATAGTCTGTTTCCTCCTCCACCATCTTGAAAACCTCGTTAGTATGCTCCTGGAACTTGGTTGCAATATCAACTGCAGCAACGCGTTCTTCAAAGCTCATAGGAAGATCTGCACTGCAACAGAAGGGTGTTATTAGTAGAGGAAGGAGGATAAGTTAGAGAACTAAAGCAGAGGGTTTACCTCAAATTTATGGCAATGCGGTCTAGAAGGTGTTCTCGCACAGCACCTTCCTCCGGGTTATAAGTAGCAATCAGAAGCGGTTTGCATGGATGTTTAAAGCTTATTCCCTCTCTTTCCACTGTATTAACTCCTTCAGTCAAAACATTAAGAAGCAAATTACTAATCCCCTCATCCAATAGATTGATCTCATCGACATACAGAACCCCTCTGTGGGCCTCAGCGAGAAGGCCAGGCTGGAAAACAGTTGTCCCCGTTTTGACAGACTCCTCAACATCAACAGAACCAAGGAGTCTGTCCTCTGTGACCCCAAGTGGAATCTGCAAGAGTGAAAAAACTTAGGCAACAGATAAAATTGTCTATCTTCACATGGTTCGTTTGCAAAAATTACCTGAACAAAAGGAGATTTTATAATCTTTGTCCTCATATTACCAGCAGAATCATACTCTACTCTTTCAGAAAGTTCATCTTCCCACCTACAGAACTTAAACAAAACATTCATAATCTTAAGAAGATGTGTGCTACTATTAGAGCAACAATTGAAGAAGATCTTTGTGAAAAAAAAGAAAATGTCAAACAACGCATAAACACGTCTAGCAACATCATCAACTCAGGCCTTCTAACAGTTATCACCACTTCCTTCGGAATTAACAATTATAGAATAAGAATTTAACGTGTCTAGGCCTTCCATTCTAGGTCTTCCAATTAGTACCTAATTGGAATGAGGGAACATAATACAGTAGAAGAATGTAAAGGAAATCATTTTTTGATCTTTCTGGTAACCTTGTCGGTAACACAAACTACAAGCATCAAGACTGATAGTTATTCCCAATAGTACAATCTCAAACCATTCATGGTCTTTCTCCTTCCATGATGGAGCAGCATAGGTCTACATCTAACATGTTTTTGGAGAATGCCCAGCTCATGAGAAGATAATAATTTCTAATACGTCAACTTACTCTTCTGGGCAGGATGGATCAGCATTTGCTATTGAACCAGCAACTACTTCAATGGGTGGTAAAATTGCATGCAATCCACGGGCCATTATTGTCTTGGCTGTTCCTCGTTTGCCAGAGATAGCAATCCCTCCAATTTCCCGGTCAATGGCACCAAGCAACAGCGCAGTTTTAATCGCATCCTGAAGACAATAGAAATAAATAAATGACTTCTTACAAATGCGCTGTAAGAAATTACTCAACAGAACTACAAGATGATTTATATATTTCCACTGAATCTCAGAAAACAAAATCAAAAGAACCAAATGAACATCCACAAGCAAGTGCCAGCACAAAACCTGAAAATGATGTGATAATAATTCAGTATCTCTCAATGAGCACGATAAAGCTAGCGGTCCTTAAATAAATGAAGGTGAAATTTCATCATCAACTACCTTTGTTTGTATATATTATTCTGCATTTCTAAAACCAAAGCGCAATGAGAAGTGCTAAATAACTTAATTTATCAGATTATTGATCATATGCTTTCAGAGTTTAAGCAACTGACTTAAGAAGTAAAAACCATTTGCTTTGGCCAAAATTTCTCTGATTGTCTCCTCTGAAACTTTCCTCTCTCCAATTAACACTCTGCCTTTGTCCAGTTGTTAAGACATGATATTCAACTTTTAGATATCTTCCACTAATGTTGCCTCATTCTGGCAAAATCAAGAGACGCTAAATTCAAACAGTTTACAAATTTCCTCTTGTTTCAAAAACAAAAAGGGAAGACAACATTCAATAGCAAGGATGCACCGCATTTTTATGTTCTCTTTAATTTAATTTTTCAACTATCAAAATGTCCAGATCCCAGAATCAAGTAGCGAGTCATAAAACAAGAGATTGGAGAAAATGTTTCATAGGAAAACTCTGCATCTTATCTTGCTCCAATTACACGCTTCGTTCAACTACAGCATTTTCTTCCCACCTAATATCTTTCGTGATGAAGTTGCTAAAGTTTTATCTATAGTTAAACTTTCCAGATTCATCAGGGAATCATCAAAAACCATAGGTACCATCCATCAAATCTCGCAATCATAACTAGTTGCAGACTATCGAATTGAAGAGCACCAGTCAGAATTCAGGCATAGTTGCATCCCAGCCTCTAATCTGGGGAGAAAAAAAATTCTCTAACTCAATATGCTCACTTCTAAAATTCTAATCCATTTTGCCGCGTCCTTTCTCTTTCTCTCTACCAATCTAAAATAGCAATCATACTACAAGCAGCGTGTTTTCTCCCGTCGGATCCTCCACAAAATCCGCGTTTCACAGTCACGGGCTACCTCAGACGGAAAAGCTTCCAGTGCCGCAACAAAGACAGACTTCGGATTCCATATCTCTAATGCCAGCCACACAATTACATCACCACGTTAAACGACAATGCCGATGAACAATGACGAACTTCACCCAGCCAATTTTCACCTCATATTCAAGCACGAGACGAAAACGCCGAAACGAGAGCCGTTACCTGACCGACGACGGCGGCCAGGGGGAAGTACAGCCTTCCGTACGAAGGCGAAGTGGCCTCCGGCCCGTCGGCGGCGGCGGCGGCGGGGACCGCTCCGTTGCCGGAGTCGAGAGTCGCGGTTCCGGAAGAGGCGCGAACGGCGCGGGCGCGACCGCGACGGCGATTCAGGTTCGGCGAAGAAGCGAGGGGGAGCGCGCGGAGCTTGAAAGGAGGTATCGGAGAGGAATGGAGGTGAGAGAAGGAAGTACATGGATGAGCATGAGCATGAGCATGAGCAGTCGGTGAAAACGCCATGAACGCGAGAGAGAGAGAGAGAGATTGCTTCCTTATCTGCGTTTATCTTCGTGTGCGTTGCGTTTCCTTATCATTCGAACCGTACGAAATGAACTGAAACCGTAAAAAACTAACTAATTTAGACCAAAAATGACAAAACAGACATGATGTTTTTTTAAGTGGAAACAGAAAATGACGCAAATGGACCATGAACTTTGATTTGATGTGTAATGTCGTTCATAAATTTTTTATTTTACTCAATATGTTCTCTAAAGTATTGATAAATGTTGAGCGCAGTCGTTCCAATCGATGACGTGGATTATTATACGTTAAGTTGGATTTTTTAAAAAAGATGAGTCAATGTGTCCGTCTTCAGAATTGGACAAAAACTCAGGACATTAACATGTCCAACATGATTTGATAACATAGATTACTATATCATGATTTGAGATGAATATCTTACTCGAATAATCTAAGCGTAACTATTTTCAGTATCCACCGTTCAAACTCAACGGATTGAAAGTCACAACAGTAAATTTTGTTAACTTGAATTAATTGACGACATTGAACACTTTCGTACATTTAAGGGATTAAATTAAACACTTATTAATAATTCGGGGACCTCATCAAATAAATTGAAAATTTAAAAACGATATTACACATTCAATCAACATTCAAAGGCCATTTGCACCATTTTCCTCAACCGAAATGATTTCACATAGCTTTGCGCCAAAAGCAATTCTCCTCCTTAAAATAATATTGTTAAAATTGACTCTCTCTCTCTCTCTCTCTCTCTCTCTTTGAAGTTTTCCTTCACTCAAATCGAATTTCGACCATTTCAAATTTTTTTAAGAACAAATTTCTTCCGGAGGCGAAAAGGTAAGTCACAAAACAGCAGCATCCGCTTTCATCCGAATCTGCATAATTCTTATCATTCTAAACCCAACTTGACATTGGAAAGTGTTCGTGTTCCTGATCCTGACGAGAGAGAGAGAGAGAGAGAGAGAGAGAGAGAGAGAGAGAGAGAGATGGGTCGTATGAAGTCTAGTGGTGGTGGATGCAGCTCCAGATCCGTGAACTATCTCGAGTTCTGTAGGACCAATGCCTACGTTACTCCATCCTCATTCCTCATGTGCCAACAATGCCATCTTCTACCTTAATCATTTGATATTTCTAAGCGGAGGGTGTCGTGTAAACGCTAACACGATTGATTTTTCCTGTGAATTTTTCTACGTCCCAGCAAGACTCCGCGAAACAAGATTTTGATGCAGATATATAATCTGGCTCATCTGGGACCCTTGTCACCCACGAATCGATCCTTTAGATCGGTCCGTTTATGGGTAATCAAGTATATCAAGTATCTGGAAATGGTTCTATTCAAGCATTCGTGAGTCCGACCTGAATTTCGGTTGATAGGGTCCGTTCGTGCATGCCTGCAAGTCAGTAAATCTTGAACATTAAAAGATGACCAGCGATAAAATCCAACCAAGCACCTCGCGAAAGGTACTCTCCTTCAATGGTTAAGTCAGGAAAAAAATAAAAGAATCGGTTCACATATCTTAGCCATGTACTGCAAAAACTGTCGCAGAAGGTACCACATTTGAGAAAAAAAACTCAAGCTCTTGCCGCGACTCTATTGACTTCAAGTTCAAAACTTGATGAAACCCAACCAATTTTTTTATCTCCTTTTCCCCCTTTCTTTCGGTGCAAAACCCAAATCCAGTTTGCGAGACATACCTTTTCGCTTCTAACTTAATAACACGATCCAACGACCAAAATGTTGAAGAAACAGTGGCCAAAAGGAACCAGCCAGGAGATTCAGAGCCCTATATGCAAGAACAAACGTAAACAGAAACAGGATTGCAACTTCTGCAGAAATGCAGTGATCCATTTAACTGACTTTGTTCGAGCTGTAACATATCTCTGCTTGCCCCTCCACATAAGCCCGATAAACGAATATTATTCGCCAATGTAAAATGAATCACCCTAGCATATTCTCTAAATTTCTGCCACGAATATAACCTAAATTAGAGAATTTACAAACATCTAACCTGATGGAGGTGGCAGCTTTGTTACGTTAAATGGGTCACTATTTCAATCTATACACTTCTAAATCCTCTACTCTGACAATTAGCTTGATGCCAGTAATGTGAGGCCTTGATCTGATGTTAGCAACAGCTCTTCCCAATCAGCAACCCAACAACAACCATTATGTTCACTTTGGTGCCTCGTTAGCCACTGGAGATGCTGGTGGTTCCTCCTGACATAAACATTATCAGACGGAAACTCCAGCAGGTGAGTTCAATCTAACACATCCTTCTGTTCTGTACTCAAAGTCTCTTTGAAAATGAATGCAGTAAGTCTATCACAAACAGGCTTCACATCTCTGTTTAACTACAAGATGCACACGCTTTCAATATCTCGCTTGAAGGTAATGTGGTCTTCTGCTTCAAACTCAGTTTCTGACATTGAAAACTGCTCACCCATTGTTAATTGATCTAATAGCCCTAGCTATGGTGCCTCGTCCACTGGAACTGAAGCTGCTGAATTTTCTTTCCCAAGAGAATCATCTCCAAAGTTCACCTCATTGGAGGGCGGACTAACATTTAACACTTTCTCCAAACACTCGAATGCAGCATCGTTCCGCACCTCAGCAGATTTCAACCTCTTCGTAGTCGGTCCATAGGGGCAGATGGGAGGAGCCCGTTTAAGGCACTCATGACACCTGAATCCCATAAGTTTTTGCATCTTCTCATCATCAAGTCCAAAAGCATCTCCATGGTACCACTCTGTATCAGAGGAGCAGATATCAAAGTTATATTGTGAAATAGACAAACCACGGTTATTTATGACATTCAAACAACATTTAGACTCAATGCACGTTACCTTCACAACTTTCACAGGCAATATAATTTGACAGAGAATCATGAGCCACTTCTCCACAAAGACGACATTTCACCTCAGTGTGCTCCACTTTTACAGTTCCATTAGGATCGACGAGTCTCGTATTTCGAAAATTCATCACCCGTTCTTCAGATGGCCTTGCAGATAACAGGAGACCATTTACCCAGCGGCTGTAACAGACCTCTGTTCTCTTCTTCTTCCATAAAGTATCCTTCTCTGGTTTCTTGGATATTCGCCTTTTGTACTTCATTCGTTTCCCCTTTTTAATTCCACCATGGCTCCTAGTTTGCAATGCGATGTTCTTTATAGCTTGTCTAGCAGAACGACGAAGAGGTACTCTTCGACAAGTTGATGATTGTACTGATTGCTTGCCAGTTGCTGCTCTCTTAACTCCACGTATCTTTACAAGCCTGTGTTTTGCAAGAGCCTTTTTACTTTTCTTCGACAGGGGTTTTACACTTTTCGCCGACTTCCCCGTTATTTTACCTTTCCCAATTCTTGCCTTCATATTACCTCTGGGTTTCTCAGTTTTCCCTACCCTCTCCATCACCTTCTGAGGTTTACCTGTTTGGCATTGATGACATGTATAAGTGCACCCATCAACAATGGCTCCAGCAGACCTCCGGACATGCCGCTTATGGAAAAAACCTGAAGTTTGCAAGAGAATTCACGGACAAAACAGCATTAGTTATTTAGGCAGTGACTAAATCCAGAACAACCAGAAGAGTTGAGTCTGGCACCTAGTATGAGCAAGAACTTACAATACGACAACCAGTGGTTTTACAAGCAGACCAGACAGGCCTGTCCAGTTCACACACTTAAACTGTTGGATGTCAAAACCAGCCAAGAACCAGTCAGTTTGAACTAGATCTTGACCTTTTAAAAGTAATTTATATCCATGGCCCCGCAAGCAATCAAAACTTGCCCTATTGGACTAGTACACATGCTCAACCATCTGACATGTGGCCTTTTTATTTAATGGGCAAACATAATAGTGAATTATAACTCTCCCCTTCTGGTAAAACAAATAGAGTTGCAGAGAACGTGACTCGAACATCCTCCCTCAGTAACATTTCGGGCACAACCAGGCCACATGAGTTGGTCAAGGCTTGAGTCAAGCAATTGTTTAATTTCATATGACAACTATTTGTTTGGCGAAATATACTAAAATTAAACAGGTCAGTTGAAACGGTCAAACCATATACAGTGACCAATCTGATTTACGGTTTTAAAGACATTGAAAACAACAAAGAGCAGTTAATTTTATCAACCAAGAGTATGTCAGATTAAATGCAAGACATGCCCACAGCTAGAAGATAGTTCTCTACCGAAGAAACAGATCATTGCTCCATAGCAACTTATATCGGTAATGGCATGTATGCACCGACTTTTACTTTTTACTTAATCAAAGCTTCTTGACCTGAAACACCTGAAACTTTCCAAACATACAAAATGTTGATACATAAATCCACACATGACATACTAATGATTTTTTGAAAAACTTGCTCATAATTTTTTGAAACTTGAAAAATATTTTAGATTTTGACAGGAGAGAAGAAAAAGTACTTTTTACTACTAATCTAAAACAAACACATCCTTGTTTAGTGGAAAGGGCTTCAATAAGAAAAAGAATACAACAGAGCTAATGACTCTCCAACATTGTAGCCCTCAAAAAGCCATAACCAAAAAACATGTGGAGACTGGAAAGGGAAGTAGCAAACCAACTAGGCTTAATTGATAAGCACAGAGAGAATCCATCAATTAACTCTTTCCCACACTGCATAAGGGTAGAAAAGCGAGGAGTCTGTCTATTATTCATATCTAATCCGTTACAATTTGTTGTGAAAACAGTAAATACTATTCATACCATATGTTCACGTTTAAGTTTTAGATGATTGTGACATCTGCTTTCTTCTCAGTCAAGCTAATTTTGCCCCACCATTTTAAACTTTTACAGATGACGACACTGTCTGCAATGGCAAGGATACCTAATTTAATATTTTCTTTGCACTAAGGATATCTAACTTTAGGCGGTGTTTTTATTGGGTAAAGTCATGCCTAATCTTTTGAGGATTCATTCAGCAATCAGCAATGTCCAAAGAGTGGCAAACTACACATCCGCATGAAAGGAAATTCCCCTGATCTCCATCATTCCCTCTTAAACAATGATACTAAGCTATTACGAATCAAATTCATGCAATAGTGATAGAGTGCAGGTAGTTAAATTTATAAAGATCAAATTTAACTCTATATGCAATCCCAATAATCACGTACCTTTGCAGTACTGACAGCTTATAGCTTCCCTGCAATCCAAAGAAAAAAGAGAAGATTCAGAAGGAAGAAATCCAAGAATGAGAATCATGACAAAATACTGAAAGAAAAAAAAGGATATAACAATCAACTGATCTAAGAGGATTTTATCTGGAAGCATCGAATTCCAAATATATTGTTCAGGAAAACCTTGAACTCAAGAATACAAAAGGATTGTCCTTCCTAGTATTGCGCCAACTGATAAAATAGATTAAACTTTCTAGCCTTTAATGCATTCTCAAGATATAGATCAATTAACACATTCTCAAGAGAACATGAATATTCCAGCTCTTAATGCATTCTCAAGAAAACCCCTTAAACCTCTAGAGATAGATCACTTCCTCCAATTTTATACCAACAAAACCTAAAGTCAACATGATTATTACGAGTCAAAGAGAGAGAGATTGCAGTCAGAAGCTGACTGCGACAAAATCGATTGTAATTAAGATTATGATATCACAAAGGCAACTCACTGCTACAAAAGAAGCCAGTAAGAATACAAACATCTTCTATATAGCAATAAAAAATGACACCAACCACCCACAGGAATGAACATAACAGAGCATGAAGACATTGGCTAACCTTCTTTTTATGGGCTAAAGGGAGGAAAAGAAATGTTAACCAACAGTAAGCCACACAAATATAGCTTGTTCAATCAGACTTGAAGTGAGTACCTTCTTGTCTCTCACAGATATAATCACGTGCACAATTCCAGCCTAAGATCTTAAGACTACAAGAAGATATAGTTGCAAAAACAGGTCATACCTGATCAGAACATCTTTCTTACAGTGCCCACATTGATAAAAATCAGCTCTTTCTGCTCTTGAGAAGAGATAGGACAACCCTTTTGCCTTGCGGAGTTGCTTCTTCAATGTCATATCAACCTCACAAAGTCTTGCGGAACTCATTTTATCAGAGAACTTCTTCGAAGTATGAGAATCAGAGTCCCCAGATACACTCGTCTTATTAGAATTCCGGGCTATTCTCTTCTCTTCAAAGCTTTTTAAGAGATGCAAGGGGACAAAACATTCATTCAGCCAATATTTCTTCCTTTCACTGGAGCCTTCCTGAACAATTGATCCATGTCTCAAAACAACGTCAGGGATGACTCTTCTCTTTCCAAAATCAAGAAGATATTTCGCTGCATCTCCTTCTAAGGCTTTTCTGCGTATAATAACCTTTTTAAATGCCCTCGCTGACTTTTTGAGTTCTTTATCAAACTTGCTGAAAGGATTTGTGTTTTCAATATCATCCCACCGGATGTTTGAATGAAGATCTCTAACCTGGACACAATAAATCAGCCATTAGACTTCATTAAAATTATTTGCAAAGATAAATGACTATGCTTCAAAGTAAGGAAACAATTTAATCAGCCCAGTATTTAAGTAACAAAATAAGTACAATGATAGCTGCTAGGTAAGACGCAACATCAACCAGAATGCAGTAACAGGACACTGCGACAAGGCAGAAAGACATGTGCAAGCCTTTAGCTTGAAAAAGAAATCAAACAACGATCACTTGCTTCTGAACCCCAGCCTTACTCACCCAAACACTCATAAAATAGACGACATGATTGAGAATGGACATATTTCAGTAAATGTTGATAACAAGGCACAAGATTATTGCAAACGTTAGCTACCAGCATACTTCAGTAGTAGAGAAGGCTAATTTCATACCGGGTGACTTTGAATAAAATTAAGGTAATAGTTAAAGAGGGCTAAGGTGAACAACCTGTGTAGTAGTAACAATGCATGCATAATCGCATATACTACTACAATACGTCTCCAAAGATTGGCAGGCTGGAGGACAACCACTCTTTGTAGACAATACTTACTACTATCTATACCAAGTGTAATTTTAGTGTAATTCTCATTCGACCAATGGGACAATAACTAATGAACCATCAAATAAGGCCCACCTAATGTAGTGTTACTGAATGCAGATTGCAGATACCTCACAAGCATTGTTTCTTCACAGGAAATGAAAATACAGAACACACACACAAAAGTTTAGCAAAAATAATCATATTTTAGGAGCAATTCACATCTAATGTAAGCATGCGTGATGGATCATAAACGATCCACCATTGTCAGGGGAGCTGACAGTGGCATCCAAAAATAAACCAGATTAGGCACAAAAAATTGAGAGACTGAGACCCAATAAATATGAGAAATCCACGACCATCTCTCTTCAACTGAAAACGCATGTGAGCAGCCTACTGGGGCTTAAGATTTAAATTTCAGAATAATAGAAATATGAACACAGGAGTAGGACCTGAAGAGCAAGCTGCTCAGTACTTGTTGATGATTCGACAGCTGCCCGCCAGGCGACATGTTTACTCCTCCTTGCGAAATCTGGACCATCAGGGTATAAGATTCCTGGAATCTTCACGCACCCAGCTGCAGAAATTCAAAATCCAAACAGAGTTTATATACACATATCATACCCCAAGCAAAGCATCAAAGAACCGGTAAGGGCGAACCTTGTCTGGCAGCCTTGTGAATTAGTGAACGAGGTAGAACCTTCCAATTGAACACCCGACGAGAGAGTCCACCACCCCTCCACCAAAACATACTAGGTCCACTTGAAGAACTATGTGAAGGCTTGCTCGACTCGAGATCTGAGCACCTGCCCCTTTTTCTGCTACTACTAGGCTTTGAAGATGTGCATGAAGAACTTGTCACGACATGAGAGGCTGAACCAAGCATCACAGAAGAGTCCTCATATTTGAACCACTCTTCTGAAATTGCAAGATGCCGCAAATTTGACTCTAACTGTGCATAAAAAAAAAGAATTATATTTTGAAAATTCCAATACAAGACTTCAGAGAATCTCCAATTTTAACATCAACAGATTTAACAAGTAAAGAGGAGAAACTTACTTTAAGCAACGAAGACTTCAGAGAAGCCAAATCCAATGCCTTGGTGACACCTCTATGCCATATTTTAGTGTAATGTGGACTCAGCCATGGACCCAATAGAAGCCCACGTAAACGGTGTTCCATCGAGATGATTTGACCAATGACATCTATAAGGTGGCCTTTCTTGCTCGGCTGTGATTGTAGAATATCCATCTCACTCCCAAAACCTTCCTGAGCAGGCTCCGCATACACTTTGAATAGACAATCAAACTCGTCGCTCGGAAATCTGCATAACAAACACCATCCACACTTTTCTTTTTGAGCTGCAACACTTATCTCATCTGGCCAATTAAATTTAGCAAATTTTTTTGAGATGGCCTTCATCTGAATTGGAATTGCTTCCTCAGCCGATCTTACATGGTCTTCCTTAACTTTGTCTGACGATTTTTCTGTTAATTCTTCTGCAACAGAAGCAGCTATCTGTCCAAACCTGTAAAGATTCACGTAAGTGTTTCGACCTTGTTCCACTGGTTCATCATTTTTTGCAGAGATAAATGTCAAGGAGGAGGCAGTTGCAGCTGCAGATTCTGTTTTATCTGCTTTGCATTCTGAGATGTTAAATGTCATACAGAAATCTCCATGATTAGGGAACGTCCCAGGAATCTCAGACTTTTCTAGCAACTGCACATATCCATTAGAACAGCTTTGCCATTGTTTGGCTGGATCTGAACTAGTTAACGTAGTTTCAAATGAGCCTTCTGAACTCACGTGTGGAGTTTCTGCCACAGTAGCCACTTCTTTTCCAGATTTTGAAGTTTCAAATCCAGTGAAGTCAGAGGCTTGTAAGGGAGATTCCTTTTCCAAGCGCTTGTCATCATCAGCTTTATCAATACCTTCATAAGCTGCGCAGAAAGGCAGGGATGCCACTGTCATAGAAGCAGCAACAAATTGTCCCTTAACAGGCACCTTCAAAGGGGGAACAGAATTTGAGGAACCAAGATTAGCCTTTGCTATTCTTGAACTGAAATGAATGCCCCATTGACTATTGATTGCCTTCAATATGTCAGAGTTAGCTTTCGCTGAACATTGAAGTACTTCAGTAACGAGATTCAGATCATTTTTGTTGTAATAATAGAAAGAGGCTTCAGTTTCAGATGAATCCAACCTGCAAATTCCAAAAAAAAGAAAAATTTGCATGAGCCATGAGTATTATGTGATTAAGTAGGTAAAGTCGAGCATTTTTTAAACATAAAATGGACATCTGGCGCCGTAAAGACTCGTAACAAAGTGGAAACAAGAAAAACTAATAGCAGGGTCAAAGAATGCTAAAGAAAATGAAAAGTGATTTTTGCCACTTAGTATGAACACAAGTTCACGAACATGGAGACATCATGCTGACAAAACACAACGAAAACATTTCATTTTTCTACCAGTTACAAAAAAAGTCGACATCTTTGCACTAAGTAATTGTCATCGCAAGTCAGACTTTAGGACTTCATTAAACAACTAGGCAGTGGCATATCAACTATGTGTCATTATTGTTACACCGAACGCCAGGTCGAGCAAGGTAAAGTGAATTGACCATTAACATAGACGCTGTAAATCAATGAGAATACAAACAGTAAGGCAGAGCCGCAAAGCAAACGACTTTAGAAGAGTGGCCAGGTTCCTAGTAGTACAATATAATAGTATTTAGGTTATATTTATAAAATATGTTCCCTTTATCGTGCCAAAAACAAGAAACTTACACCAATAGATAGTCACAGCAGCTGTAATAAAGTCGACCGTGAGGATCAATTCCCAATAGCTCTGCCCCACGAACAGACCTACGTGGTCTTATCCATGACTTGTTTCTCTCTAGAGTGCACTCAGGGCAATACCAGTCCCCTTCTGGCAAAAGATCATTCACAACTCCAACACACCTTGAATGATATGCAGCAGGGCAACCATCGCAGCATATTAAATTTCCATCCATCTTACAAAGGCAGCACTCATCACTATTCCAGTCAGTATCATCAGTAGTCTCCTCAGTCGAGCGAGCTCTACCTGAGGCATCCATTGCACCTGTCCTTTTCATGCTCCGATCAATATCAACATCAGGATCAGTCACCGAAGATCTCTGACTCAGTTCTGACCTTATAACTTCCACCTCCATCACCTCATCACACAGACACCGCAGTACCTCAACCTTTACAGGTATAGGCTGTTTGTAGTAATCATCCTTCAAAAGGTTTAGGTGACAAAGCTCAAGATCGCCCTGGAGTTTAGATCCATGCAGCAACAGGTATTCAACCAAGAATATGGGCCACGTTACTAAGTCCAGCAGGTCCCAATTAAGGCTCCTACATTTCAAAATGCAAAAACACATTTAGGAAAACAACAAAAGGAAAAAAGAGAAGCCTTTCCATACTACCATGCGGATAAACGATACAATGAAACGAACCACGATACCTCAAGCAATTCAATGCAGACATAGAACCTTCACAGGAGAGGTGCTCCAAATGCTTCCTCAGTGTTGTGAGAAGGGAAACATGAATGGAGTCAACTAACGAATTAGCGGAATCTGATTTTAGCGTGGCAACAAAATCTTCCAACCCAAAAGGACTCAAAAATAGCAAACTACTGAATGATCTCAAAAACGCATATACACAAAAGCCGTCCAGGACCGAGATTCCATCAAACTTTACATTTTGGGAAGAAGGGGGCAATTGCAACTTCGGAGGAATTACAATGCGTTCTTCCTGTTTGTCTTCCGTTATTGCGCTAACAGCAGGAGATGATGCGAGATCGCTGATGGCATCCAACGGGGCCACGCCAGCATCACACGTTTTGGTAGATCCTCTCCGTGCGCTTCTTCTCAATACTGTCCCGGCAGAGTTCAAATTATTCAAGTACTTCCTTTTCCTTCCCCGCCTACTTCCGTGTTCAGATGGGCTTGCGAAATTGCCTCGATTCCCGGTATGCATGGCATCACAAGTCTCGATAGCACCATCTTTCTGAGGCAAAGATACTTTAGAATCTTCTGCACTATCGCAAGCTATATCTCCAAAAGATCCCTTGCCAAATACATATGAAACCGAAACATCGACAGGACCAGACCTTGCTTCTTCACAAGCAATATCTGCAGAGCCACTCATAGGTCTCACTCCAGTAGGTCCATCAATCTCTACAGGAGCTTCTTGGAAAGTTCCATTGGCAATGTTAACTTCCATGGATCTTTCTTCCCCATTTCTGGCTATGTCTACATTATTGTCCTCGACCAACTGACATGCCATGCTTTCACATAGCTGTCCATTGACATTGCACTCAACATCCTTCACTTCAGTATCAACTCCTAAATTCAAATCAATAAGACACTTTTTTCTCTCAGAAAGGGAATCCTCCTCCAAACTCTCGTCCAAATCACTAGTCGCATCCAAATTTAAGTCGATCCTACTTCTCTTCACAGCTTTCACCTCGGAACTCACATTCAAATCACGCCCATCATTCAAACTCAAACCTTCATTCAAATCCAACCCGGAATTCAAATCAAAGCCTCCCTTCCCATCCACATGTCTACTCGAATAGCCATTACACACCACCACATCTGTCAAATTGTCCTCTATATTCTCTTCCGCCGGATCATTCAAATCAATTTTCCCCCTCAAATCCTCTCTCACCCAGACATTTCTCTCCAAATCGCCACGAAGCCCTTCCCCGCCCCGCAACCCCTCACTGCCCACAGCTTCTAAACCAACAACAACTACTTTATCGTTACCCGCATTACCCGCGCCTTCAGCTCCGGCATGGCGCCGCTTCCTTGACCTCCGGCCGGGGCGCACCGCACCGCCGGCCGCCTCGGCCCCGGCGCCATCCCGGAAGAGCGCGGCTATCTCCCGCGACTCCAGCTCCTCCGAATCGCCGTCCCCGTACACGACTCTGAACAACCCAGAAGCCGGGTCGTATGATCTCACCGTCCCGGCAGAATTCCCGAGCCCCTTGAACCCCTTCCTGACGGTCCGGCCAACGAATTCCA